>MKGJ01000373.1:0-24107 GCA_002018255.1 Bretziella fagacearum | reverse complement strand
GGGGGGGGGGGGGGGGTTGTGTCTCTAAGCGTGGAACGATTGAAAGACTAAACGGGATTGTTTTGTCGTTTTGGGTTGGGACAAGCGGTTTGTGGAAGATCACAAGGTAATGATGCATATTGGAGGGAGGGAGGGAGGGAGAGGATAGACGTGGACTGGGGCAGGAAGTTCAGCCAGGCAAGTAAACCGCATGTTTTTTTTGTAGGCAATATGTGGTTATATTATAGCAGCTTGTCACTGGTAGTTGACTGGATGTTGGAGGAGTACATTTGTGAATAGGTGATGGTGGATAAGGTAGAGAGGAAGTACCGTGCTTGGTGGCGAGGGAGGGAGGGAGAGTAGGGGATGGATGGTCGAGGCGAGACGGAGATGGAGGATTACAGGTGGAGAAAGACGATATGATGTGATTGATGAAATGATGGGTCGAATTGGTTCTGGGAGTTGGAGAGTTGAGGAGTTGGAGGATAAGGAGATTGTTGAGGACCCCCAAGTGAGAGAAGGGAAGTACCGATACTTTGATATTGTTAACAAGATAATGTCATAGCCCTGTGTCATGTATTCCTTACAGCCTTCCGAGGAAGCCTTCCCTTTATCAATCTCCTTTTCCCATCTCAACTCCAGATTGAGGTCTAGATCAATCGACGGGTCGAGTCCCATGATCTTAGACCAGCCTGCATGAGATCATCCTAGATTATGACCCCGTCTCTCATAACCCTAATGTCCGTCGTCAGTACTTTGCTTCAGCTATATGGGTCCGGTGCACGCCACCTGCAATAGATATGCAGCTAATGATAAACGAATCCGCAGTGGATATTACTTTTTACTCAAGGCTATCAATAGCAAAAGGCCACGTAGATTTACCCATCTTTACAAGACAACAAAACCAACAAAAAAAATGCCCCTTCAAATCGCTGGCGGCCGAAACCCCGACCCCATCTTTGTCAGCACATGCATCTTTGCAATACTCGCCCGGTTCAACTTCTTGGACGCCTTCTTCGCTGCATCCTTCCCCACCCACCAAACCTCTGCCTCTGCTGTAGTCGTCCCCCCTTCATCAAAGTTGATCCGAATTCCATACAGATTATCCAGAACCTCAAGCTTGGTCGCCGTCTCAACGACTACAGAGCACAGGTGAGGGAGCTTGTAGCCGGGTTTAAGACGCATAACGTGAGTGGGGTAGACGACTTTGGGACTGGGAGTGTTGGCGTTGGGACGCGGGAGGAACTTGTTACCGGGGCGGGTGGGGTGTTGGGCCCAGTAGTATTCAGTGAAGAAACGGAAGGTTTCCGCCGTGGAGTCTTGGTAGATGGGAGGGAAACGTGGAAGGGGGACTTCGATGATTTCCGAGACATTGTTGATAAAGTCTTTGTGGAGTTCCTCGTCTAGTGCTATGGGCATGAGGTCACACTGTGGGCTCTAAGATAAGGGTTAGGTCTCAGGGTATAATCAGCAATGAGAAAAGAGAACTCACAGGCTGCTGCTGCTCTCTTGGCTGGCTATTTCTGTCTTCGTTGACATCAAGATCGCACTCATTATAGGTTGGGTCATAAAGACCCAAAGGGCTCAGAATATCCGAGATGAAGGAAGACTGCATGTTTGCGTCCTGGATCTTTCTAGCCGTCTTTTCTTTAAATGTGACGATAACGGTGTGTTTGATGGAATTAGACCCGTCAGCAGTCAGATGACGACCAGAAAGCTTATGGTGGCGGATTATTTCTATTATATAAACCCCCAAGGTTAGTCGTGTCTCGTATTGAAAAAAAAAAAAAAAAGGTCAATAAAGAACCTTTTCCATAAACTTACTCTGTACGCGGACGTGGGAATTAAAATCCTCCACGCAAACCCATCCGGAACCAGTTCCAGAAACCTCACCAAAAGAAACCTTTAATCCGTGGTCCTTGAAGTATGTCCGGATTGTGTGGCCATCCGTATGATGCGGCAACTAATCAGGTTAGCAACAATCTCCTTGTATAAGCCGATGATGTAGTTGAAAAGCTCGGGTTATAATGAGATGAGATGAGTGGGTATCAAGGAGGAAGGATGGATGGAAACAAGGGCAAAAGAGAAAAGGTTACTGGGGGAAGGGGAAGATGTATCAAGTGAAATGCAGGGGCATTAATGGCTTTTTTTTTTTTTCTTGTTCTCTTTTCTTTTATCCTAGATCTATTGCTTTTGTAGCACTGAAAAGCCCCCAAAAAAAGAGGAGAAGAAAAAGAACAAGAAATGGAAAGAAAATAATCCAATGGTAAAGACCAAAAACACTAGCTGATATTATCCTCAAAACTTGAAAACCAAGTCTGGTGAAAGCTGTACATCGTGGGCTCATCATGTCCTGCAACCTCTTAGCAAATCTCGGCTGTGCCTGACACATTGGGACCTGCTGTAACATGAACAAACGTAACCTATAATGCAGCACATTACATTATCTCCAGCAAGGTTCTTCTGACAGGCAATGATCAAGTAGCCAGTAAAGTACTTGAAATCTAGGGCTATAGAGACCTGCCAAGATCCTCAAAAAGAAAAAGAAGAAAAGACTTGGTTGGCCACCACTCGGCAGTCGTGGTCGTTGTCGTTGTCGTTGTCGTGGTCGTTGTCGTCGTCGTCTAATCCCAAAACGGTAATAGCTTGTTCCTAAAAGCAAAATCGCCACTTAAGGAAGGAGACACAAATTATCTGAAGACACTAAAAGAAAAGGATTTTTATAGTGATACAAATCCTGCGAATAACGGAATAGGAAGGGACACAGAGATAAGAATCAATATCAAACCGGCAATCACTTGATAAAAGATAACAAGATGGATCCTTTTTGATAGGGTCATAATAACGGACTAATTGAAACTTACATTGGCAATGGTTGTATAGAAATAGCCGGTATTCTTTCCCGGCAAGGCCATGACGCTCCAAGACTTGGGGTTTTCCAGCGGGAAGTGAGTGATGGGTCTTATCATCATGTGGTTGACTTCACTGTCACCTTCAAAGAATGGTGGATGGTTTAAACCGGCTTCATAGCCGGCATTTGCATCGTGATATCCATGCATGTATTCCTCGTCAGCACCACACGATGGTGCCATTGTATAGGCAGTTTCGACATCATCGACATCATCAGCTTCGGTATCAGACTGATAGTTCTTGTAGGAGCTAACAGTAGCTGAGGAATGAGCAGAAGAAGATGTATTGAAAGCCTGACCCGACCACGACGATTCATCGTGATATTGAATCATGTGTGACATGATGGATAAAAAAAAGCCTTAATAGCAGAACAAAAGCATGTTAGTAAAAAGATCAAGAGGCCCGTGGCGGACGTCAGGTGTCAGCTGTCAAGTGCAAACAGGACTGGGGGTGGCGGGTGAATACAGAAAAGCCAGGAGAACTTAATGAAGTAGAGAAAAAAAAGCTCCGTAGTATATAATAAGAGATGGACAAGGTGTGAATACACAAGTTCCAGAATTGGTGGCCTCTAGGCGATGATGACAAGCAATATGCTGAGACTTAATACTCGGCGTTATAAGTGTGACCAACAGAGAATAACAGTTAATAATGCTCATGTATCGGAGCCAAGGAAGGACCAGATATGAAATCGGGGATGGTCGGTCTTATATGTGAGATAGCCTTTATCCTGTTTGCCTTCATATCTAGGTACAAACATGGTATATTCAAAAGTGAATATTGATGAAAATTCAGCAGCCACCCCCTTCCTCAGAAAGAACCAGGTCAACGTGATAACCCGGGATGAGAGACGAATCTCGTTTCCCTTTCTAGAGTACCCGGGCATATATCCACCCCTCCCCGCATGGCCATCTCCTCTGGCCCCATCATCGGGATAATTCAACCTGCAAAGTGTTTCTTCCCACCTCCCTCCATCACTTCTTGCACATCTTCTCTTCCCTGTTTCTTCCTAACAGCTCTCCAGCAAATCACCCACACCTACTCACCCTTCTTCTATCTTCTTCTACATTTCAATACGTACTTCACACGCCCTCTCTCTCTCTCTCTCTCTCTCTCTCTTCCTTTCAACCCCCCCCCCCACTCCTTTCCCCTCTCCTCCCTTCTCTATTCTCTCTCTCTCTACACAAGATGTTCTTTTCCTACTCTGCTCATCCTTTTCATCTTCTCGCCTCACCAATGCATAACGCCCACACTCCTTCTCGCCTCGCCACGCGCCCATATCCAGCTTCACCCTGTTCGTCAACCTTTTTCCCTACTCATGTACTTCATTTTCTTTTTTTCATTATCCGGCCTGTCGATCATTGTCTGAGTCATGTAATTTTATCTCTCTTGTCTATATTCTTCTCTTAATACTACGTCATCTTGTTGTAAAAAGAAATCATGAGGGTGGCAAGGTCTAGGTTGTTGTCATAAGCAAGTCTGCCCAATCATTAATGTATATGTCTAGGGGTGGATCCCCAGGGGGGCAACAAGGCCAGCGGACTTCTTTTCAGTAAACAGTTAATCCCAAAACCAGACTATGTTCCCAAACAACTACATGTCCTCGTTCAAAACCCTCTCCAGCTCTGTTTGCATCTCTAGGATCTGAAGCAAGCATGTGGAATGACCAAGAAGGAAAACAAGCAATGCATTGGTACTTGTTGTTGTCTACCTTGTTAGCAAATAACGTTATGGCTGAGTCCAGGTTGAACCCCACCAGTACTTTACCGCCCATCCAACCCACTAGCTTTGATTGAGGATATCAGAAAAATACAAACGCCCCTTCACATGATTACCCTCGTAGAACCGCTTTTTTCCTCGAAGCCACCAGTCACTCGGGTACTACAGGCTAGTGCCGTGTTCTCCCTCCCTTCCTATCGGCCACCCTCTACTCACATCAAAGAACGCGCATTCTCAAAGGAAATTACAAGACCCTATCCGGACATGAGGCATAGTCACAAGCATCCAATATCCAATTGCATGTTCTTGGTCACTTTCTGAACGGTCCATTGCCAGCTGCGCCCTGTTCTAACTTGTCTTTTCTTGATTCGGCTTCTCTTTCAATTGGTATAGCGAAGCTGTACTATACCCGTAAACTACCGAAGAATTAACCAAAGACCCACAACATTGAAACTTTGTGTAGTGTGATTCGGGTTCGCATATATAACTGTCCCAAAAGGTTCTATACTAGGAAGGCACCTTAACCATAGCATCTTATCTACTTTGGGAAGGTATGGGTTAAGCTTCCTTCTGTTCTCAGGACAATAGGATCATGTTGGTTACATAGGTTTCCTAGAGATAGTGGGATTGTGCAACCATGAATATTAACATCGAACAACATCGTAGAGACAATAGACACAAGCGTCATTTCCTTTTCTTGTTTCTCTATTCTCTTGTCACGCCTCCTCCAGATAACTGGCCTTGTGATTTCTTGTTCACACCCTGCTTCTTGTGTTCAAATAACGGTCTGGCTTTTTTTTTTTTGGATAATTGGCAAACGCCTCATTAATCCTTGGCAATACAGTTGTGTCGAGTATTCCTTCCGGGGAGAGAAGAAGAGAAACGAAAAACTGTAAACCTAGAGTGTCTTTGGTGTGTGTTTATGAGTCGTTTACATATGGTAACATACATGGGAGAGAGGGGCGTGTAGATTTGAACCAATGATTGGTCATATATCCTCTTCTTTATCGAGTTTTGTCGTTTCGTTGTTGTGAATCTCCCGCAGTAGCATCACAGCCCAGCAGCCGAGGAGGGGGCGGGTGGCAACTACCGGTACTTTCAATACTCAAGTTCCCATGAATTTTCTCTGGCAATTCATAGAGTATGGTAGGGACTTGTTGGTCTATGGGTGTTTGACGGCCAACATACCCATTCAAAGAAGTTGTTGCTGCCATGATATAAGTTACCTGCCATCTCATATCCATATCCCAGTCACCCTCCAAAACTAGGTAGCTCTAGCATCGCCTATTTTTTTCGACTATCTACCATCTACTCATCAGTTCACCCTCAAGCACACCCATAAATAAGATACAACTAATCACAAGTTTATCGTTTCTCAAATGATTTTCCGTCTCTCAA
The DNA here is from genome assembly GCA_002018255.1 of Bretziella fagacearum. NCBI lineage: Eukaryota > Fungi > Ascomycota > Sordariomycetes > Microascales > Ceratocystidaceae > Bretziella > Bretziella fagacearum. The sequence goes on along the minus strand of MKGJ01000373.1, from coordinate 18,104 downwards.
CATGGCCCCATCATCATACACCCCTCCCCTAGCGCCTGATTCACGAGACGACAGTCCATCATATGCACCACACCATCACTTCAACACAAGGTCACCATATTACAATCCACACACCCCCATCACATTTGTCTTCTCACCCCTCCACCAAAAATCTATCCACCACATAAATTCGACCCCCAAAGTTTACGGAAGCCCTTCTCAACATCCTACTGACCCATGGCCCCCTCCCCCTCCCCCTCCCCTCCTCGTACCATCTCGACCATGTCATATCAGACATTACTCATTCCATCTACTTTCTCTTATTCTTAAACTCGAAAGTGTCATCAATCCTCGTAGTCTCTTCATCATCATCCGCAAACGAAATCTCACCCGCATCCACCACCTTCACAGTAGTCGCAGCTGCCCCATGCAATACCTTTGCCGCTAACCCCGCATTGCCCCAAAGTCCATCTCCACCAACCCCCTCTCCTTCTCCATCATCTCTTCCTTCACTCACTGCAACCATGACGCCATTGGTCCCGTCAGTCAACAGTGCCACTGGAGGCTCCGTAAGCTCAGCCACCCAGTTCGCCTTGATCTTTGCTGGAACTTTGCCTGGCTTAGGTGCCTGTGCCTGTGCCACTGCAAAAGGGACAGCACGAGGTCCTTCGGATAGAGGATCCCATGTGTAGATAGCATTCGTTATACCGTCTTCAGCAGCACAAGAAATCAAGAGTAATTCTGGAGTCTTTGGATGCCATGAAATACCAACAATGCTGCCATGAAACATGATGACAGCTCGTAAATCGGCAGTACTATTCAGGTCCCAAATCCACAGTGTACTCCGGTAATCTTCAATGACTGTTGCCAGCAAACTAGAGCTGCAGTCAAACTGTGACAAGAAACACCCAGGGATGATCTCAGGGCCTCCAACCACTGCAGCACTGCGCTCTGGGGGCGAGAATGCCTGTGTGGCGCGAACAAAGATACTCTGGTCATCAGGAGATTCTAAAGCACGTTCTTCTTGCCATATCTGAAGTGTGTCCAATGGAATAACAGTGGTCGGGTGTACCAATCTTGTCATTTGGCTCCCCACTGTCAAGTCTAGCATGGTAATAGCTCTCGTGTAATCGCACAGAGCAGCCTTGAGAGTCGCCCGGTCCATGTGGCAATGCTTGATACCTGCGCCCAATTCATAATGCTGTGCCTCAGCCCCAGTATCTGGCGGTCCCGTCCACATATGAAACAAGTGACCATCAGGCGTATACAGCAGTAACTTGTGTCCTTGCGCTGGACTTTCCCATACAATCAACCATCGACCTTTGCTTGCCCATGCAACGCCCTGTGCATCGATAGTCTCGGGGTGAAAAGACCTCTCAACCGTCCGCGCACCTGAAGGGTGAATACTAATAGTGTCTTTTCCGCCAACGCGAGTCAATAAAGCCATGTGATGCGAGCCAGGTCGGAAGGAAACACTGCGAGCCGCAGCCACTGGCTGGTGGAACTTGGGGTTCGCCAGTTCAATAGCCGAGGAAGTTGAGAGGTTAATCAACGCCAACTTTAGGCCAAAATGGGAAAAGGCCAGCACTTCGGTATCCGTGGGGCCAAACTGAACATGGGTGGGTTTTGACGATGAAGACGCGGGATTCTTGACGGTGGCTTTGAACAAAGTGTCAAAGGCAGAGTAGACTAGGAGGCGGTCACCAGAGGCTACGAGAATCTTGGTAGATGAGGGAGCCCAGAGAAGGGTGAAGATGGTTGAAATGGCATCGGCGGGAAGGACAATCTCATGGATGACGTGGAGGGTTTTGATCTCGCGGACAATGGCGCGGTTTTGTTGGATGACGGCGAGGAAGAGGCCATTGGGACTTGATGCACAAAAGGCAGAAGCTAGATATGTAGAGTTAGTATAGATTCGAGGAAACGTGAGAGTTTGGAGTCTGTACTTTTGAAGACTGGTGAACTATACATTTTTGTTTGATAATATGAATGAGATCTCGATATGTGTTTTGATGAGTTCTAGCACGAAAACTAAAGAGACCCGACTCTTATACAAGGGTTAAACACACTGATGAAATTAACCCAGAACCAAAGTTTCACTATCAGTGGCAACTATATCAAGCAAAACCCCTCTAAAAGATCCAACCACTTGATGTCAACTTTAACATTGTTTTGATCAACCTCATCATCGTGAACATGCTTACATCAGCCAATAAACAAACTTGTGCAAGGTAAACAAACAAAGCTAGATAACTTGATAACCCTCATTAGGCAGGTGTAGTTGTGGCTGATTGTGGCTGACCAATGATAACTTTCATCGTACCTATACTCTTATCCCCTGCAAAGAATACCGCGTTCAGTAGGTATCTCTACCTGTCTCATCCCCGCCATAAAAATTGACGCCACAGCTTACTATCACCGCCGGTCGCCGTAAGATCATCAATCATCATCATGTCACTCGTTGTGAAATAAATGAGTAAAAGTGACGATTAATCACAACTCATTCCGGTTCAGTCAAATCTTGAAATTCTCATTTGTTCTCACAACTTCTTGTTTCTATTCACTTTATTAGCAAGTTTTTCCTTATAATGAACGTCATCCGGGCATCTCCCAGAGGCCCTCGGCACCGTCTCATCACCTCATCGTCATCTCATCATCTCACACCATCCAGAACTCATATGCAACCTTTTCAACGTCTTCTCCAGACGTCAACACAAGTAACTACACTCAATCCAACCACTCCACCACCAACCATCTCCCCCCGCCGCGCCCAGCTCGCTTCCGCTAAACCATTCTCCGATTTCCTCACAGACACCTTCAATCGCCGCCATGACTACCTCCGCATCTCTGTAACCGAACGGTGCAATCTCCGGTGTCTTTACTGTATGCCCGAAGCCGGAGTTCCCCTCTCTCCACCTCCATCCCTCCTGACTACCCCCGAAATCCTCATGATCGCCTCTCTCTTCGTCTCTCAAGGCACCACCAAGATCCGTCTTACTGGCGGTGAGCCAACAGTCCGCCGGGACGTTATCCCACTGATGCAAAAGCTCGGAAAACTCCGTTCCCACGGTCTCCGGGAACTTTGCCTGACGACGAATGGTTTGACCCTACACCGGAAACTCGATGCTCTCGTCGATGCGGGTCTCACGGCTGTGAATCTAAGTCTTGATACCCTCGATCCTCATCAGTTCACTATCATGACCAGACGAAACGGTTTTGATTCTGTAAAACGGAGTATCAACCGGATTCTCGAAATGAACCGCGCCGGTGGAAACATCCGCCTCAAGATTAACTGTGTGGTCATGCGCGGACTAAACGATGGAGAGATTCTCCTTTTTGTCGAACTGACGCGTGATAATGATCTCGAGGTGCGTTTTATCGAGTATATGCCCTTTGACGGCAACCGGTGGGCTGAGAAAAAGATGTTTTCATATGCGGATATGTTGGATGTTATCCGTAGCCGGTATCCCGATGTTACGCCAGAGCAGGGACGTGCAACAGATACAAGTAAAACCTGGCGGGTTCCCGGACATCAGGGGAAACTGGGGTTCATTACAAGTATGACGAGCGACTTTTGCGGCGGATGTAATCGGCTGAGAATTACGAGTGATGGAAACTTGAAAGTATGTTTGTTTGGGAATGCAGAGGTGTCACTGCGAGATGTGTTGCGTAAAGCAAACGGTGGACAGCCGATAGACGAAGAAGCTTATGAGCGAATCAAGGCGGCGGAGAATGAGAGGTGGTCTGGAGGAGACGGAGGAGAGACGGGGAAGGAGTTGGGAATCGCGGTGAATGAGGAGGAGTTGTTGCGGGTGATTGGACAGGCAGTCAAGGGGAAGAAGGCGAAACATGCGGGGATTGGTGAGTTAGAACACATGAAGAACCGGCCGATGATTTTAATAGGTGGGTGAATTTCTCTCTCTCTGATTTCTTTGTCATTTACCTGCAGGTTGCTGTGTTTCTTTTTCTTTTTCTTTTTCTTTTGTTTCTAGATACCAAAATCGAGTGATGTTTCTTTTTTTCATCAATGGAGTTCTTAGGATATACGGGACATCATCTCCATTCTACATGTTTTGTTTCCCATCATTGTCACATATATCTTGTTGTCGTACACTGTGGACTGAACATCTTTATCTTGTAGATCGCCCAGCTCCCACTCTCGGTCTCTCGTCACTCCCAAGTTCCACGAGCCGGGCCCTTCCGGGTATCTTCCTAGGCCCTCTCAGAACAACGCCACCAAGTATACGCCTCTTTTCAACAACACACTACACTCGCACTAAAGATTCACCTTCTGACGACACTTCAGTACCGCCCTCTTCAACCTCCACTCTCTCTACGCACCCTTCCACCAACCTGCCGGCCCTCTCCTCCAACCCCATCCCCATCCCCACTCTCACACATGTTTCCACATCAGGCACCGCCCACATGGTTCCCATCAGCCACAAAACGCCAACATCCCGCCAGGCAATTGCCGTCTGCCATGTTCAATTCAGTAGTGACATTGGACCTCAACTCATCGTTGCCAATGCCACCAAAAAGGGTGATGTTCTGGGAACAGCGCGCATCGCGGGTATCATGGCTGCCAAGCGTACGTCTGATTTGATTCCTCTATGTCATCCGTTGATGTTGTCAAAGGTGGCGGTAGAGTTAGAGGTCCGTGAAGAAACGAGGAAAGTTGAGATTAAGGCTACGGTGGGGTGTGAAGGGAAGACGGGAGTGGAGATGGAGGCCATGGTTGCGGCGGGGACGGCAGCTATGACGGTGTATGATATGTGTAAGGCAGTGGATAGGGCGATGATAGTGGAAGGGTTACGTGTAGTGTTGAAAGAAGGGGGCAAGAGTGGACGGTGGGAGATGCCATGAGTGGCCACGGCTTTCGGAAAGGTCTACATCTTACTATAAGCCTGTGGTAAGTTCCAGATCCATAAGCATCATGTATATCTGTCAAATTACATACTGTGGCCACATTCGTGACCTTGATCATCTAAACAAGCGCTCATCAAATCCACCAAGACCCTCTCCTCTATTAGTCAATGGTTGGCTATCACTCGCTGTTACTACCATTGGCTCCATTGCCGAGGCCACCAATCCCCAGTTATTCTGTCTCGATCGTGAGGGGCTTCGTTTGACCAGGCGGGGGAGAGACATCAAGTCTTCCATGGCCATTGATAAAGTTAAAAAAGGCTTTAGCGCTTGGTCAACAGTTCCAAACATGATACTCCATCAAATGAGGAGCAACTTCATGCTTCCTCTACTGGAGAAACCCAGCCTCGAGATTACACCTCCAACGAGGCTGTTTTTTTCAGGATTGCGAGGATCACCAATGGTTCTCCGCCTTGTCTTTTTTTTTTTTTTCATTGGAACTCATCAAGTATCAGCTCGTCGATATCGGGATTAGATAGTATTTCCCCGCACCCCATTCCCCAAATAGTCAGCAATCACTCCAGGTGCTACTGCATTGTCGCTTCCATCGCATCATCCGCATTGACGAAATGACGTGGACCTCACACTGTTCAAGACCATCCCCAGAGTAGTATCCGTTTACCAACAAATTCCTCATCTACCCCATGACACCCCAATGTCTTCTTTCTCCGTATCCCCCTCCTTGCTTTCTCTCTCTGAGCCAAGCTCAAACGCCTCCAGTTTCGCTCAAGTCAGCATAACAAACAGTCTTGCTTTTCTTTTTTTCTTCGTTTCTTCTCCCTTGCTTGCCCAACATCCTTCATCTTCGTCCAGTCAGGTTAAAATCCAACCCACCCCATGTACTGTGATTTTCCAAGGCCGCCGGGTGTCCCGAGTGTCTTTGCAAGGACAGCGTTCACCATGGATGTTCTCATCTCTTTTCTCGGACGGATCGAGATGGCGAATGGAGAAAGGTGAGAGAGCACAAATCACAAGTTGGGCAATGTGGACGACATTTACTGCAATAGTCGAAGAGTAATCGAATGGCCCAAAGACAAGTGTACTTGTTTACTTGTGAGAAGGTGAAGCTGAAGTCTGTGGGTTCTGGGGGGGGGCATCAAGATGGGAGAGGGCTCGGGCCATCTGGCAGGCATGAGCATGGACATTAGACTGGTCTTTGAGGCGATCGTTGGTTCTGGTAAGTCACGGCCGAGTCGGAGGGTGGAGGGGAGAAATGGTGGAGGGGGAGGAGGGTAATGGTGGAGACGGATTATGGAGATGTAAATGCGAGCTTATTTGATATTTGCACGGGCATTGAGCTGGATGAGGTGGTCGTCCGTCATCATCGTTGTTAACATTAGATTGTTCATACCTTGGCTTTGGTTGTTATTGGTCATGGCTGATTTCTGGGGAATGTCTCGAGTGTTGGATACCTTGTGTACTTCAAACTATGTCATGTCGTCATACTTTTGAGGCTCTGCCCAAAACAGGAAAAAAAAAACACCTTTTATGATGTTCATAAACGTGGCTAGGGTTACACCAACCCAATAGGTTCTTTCCCCATTGTTTCTGCGGCGATAATTAACCGAGAGTACCTACCCGAATATAACAAGTCAATTTCAACTTTTGTGTGTATTCATTTTGTGTAGAAAAGTGGATATTATGATCCCTTAACAAGAACCTCATCCAGTTCCCTCATATACTAACCCTATTTCCATCAAGTTGATGACAGGCAATCTATCAAACCTGCCACAAATGCGGCTTTTTTTTTTTTTTTCCTTTTTCTTTTGCATGTGTGTCAAAACTTGGAATCCTCTTTTATTTTACTAAAGCTATGGTAAATCTTTAATCTTATAAGCCTCAAGCTTGCTCCAAGTCGCTTGAGAAATTAGCAGATATCCCATTGGCTGTGTGGGCAGTTCCTGTCCAGATTTGGCATTTTGGTGCGAATATTCCTAGTTTTCATTACCTAAGAACTCCACCAGGGTTTGGCGGTCAAGTTTGTTCCAGGTACATATCCAAGAGATGTCACTCGTATGTTGGAAAGGAAAAAGGAAGGCGCTGACGACGCCCAGAGGTTCCTTCCTAAATGAAAACTACACATGTCACGTGATTGAAGCTCGTCAAGTTCTTTGTCAAAGTGATTCATCATCCAGATAATGGGACCCCGCCATTTTATATGATATCAATCTTTACTAAACAGAACATGCAGGCGATAATGACCAACAGGAGTTTGCTTGGTTACTTGCATAGTTACTCCGCCTTGGTCATTTCATCGCCCTCCTTCCCCTCCCCTCTTCCCCTCTTCCCCTCTTCCCCTCTTCCCCCTCTTCCCCCTCTTCTCCTGCCGGAGCCATCTCGGTCAGGCATGGCACAGGCCAAAACAATGACAACAGAGAATACCTTCCTTCAAATAGCCCTGCTTCCTTTGGTTCGATCTTCGACTTGACACATACACACACACACACACACACACACGACTGATTACCATTTCAGTATATTCCGATTCGACATTTTATGATCAACGGATTCAGACATGTTGGGTTTAGGGAAATTGGTTAGATACAGATGTGTGGTTAAAAATGACATGGTCTCCTTGGTTTTAAGTTTGTTCAACGCCGCCGGCTTTCTAAGAACAGTTTATGGTGGCAACCAATTTTTCAATAGCATGGATTATTCGATTCGTCAACGTGACATTCAAACACTACAGGAAAAATAGTATAAGCGGAGACTCCGCCTATTCAACCCATACCGGTGGCGGTGATGATGGGCTCCCGTTTAGATCAAGTGACATTGACAAACCTAAGTACTTGCAGGGCCACCTCGTCTGTCAATGATGACAACATTGGTTTTATTCGGGTCAATGGAAGCTTCGGTATATGTGATATCACCCCCCCAAAAGAAGAGAAAAACATGGGAAATCATTTACTAGATTCTCTTTGTGGCATGCCCAACTGCATCATGTTAGCTGCATTACGGCCCACGATGGTTGGGTTGATATCTTGTTGCGGAAAATTCTAATTTTTTTTTTCTAGTGATAACAAGAGGTAGAGTGAGCAGTCCCGGTGGGAAGATGACAAGTACCACCGGGAAAGATAACCTAAGCTAACAACTAGAAAGTGTTGGTTGTGTTTCTAGTCTCAGACATATTCATCAGAGAAGAGAGGGGGACTTTGAAGGAGGGAGGGACTAAAGATCTGTATACAAGTCATGTAAAGCGCCGTGCATATATAGGCATACACATGCATGGCAATGAAGGCTTCTGGACTAACCCAAAGGTTGATATGCTTGCTCTGTCTTTTGTGTGTGAATGTGTGAGTGTGTGAGTGTGTGTGTATGTATGTGTGTGTGTGTGTGTTTGTGTGTGTGTGTGTGTGTGGTGATGGCTATTCCGGGGCGCGACAAGAGGAACATACAAGCTAAATGACTCCCAAAATACCCACTTCCATTTCCACTTCCACCTACAGCCCGCCCCTCCAAGTTTCCCATATCCAATTCCGCCTCTAATATGTTGGCTTACTTTGCTGCCAGACGCCATGCCATGTCCCCCATGTCCATGCCATGCCATGCCACCCTACCCACTAACGGGCCAATCCCTTAGAACTGGCGGTGAAGAAGATGAACTCCGTCGTTGTAGCTAGTCAGCTTTCAAGAAAATGGCGGGAAGGGAAAGGGAAAGGAAATGGAAGGGGGGGGGAGGGGATTAGTTCCCAAGCAACCATTATCCGGTTGTCACTTGGAGATAATAAAAGAAGCTCAAAGGGTTATACACTTTGTGTAGAGAGATGATGCAGAGAGTACAAGACTAGGAAAAGACTAGGAAAAGACTAGGAAAATTAAATTCAAAGTCCGTTGCTACCACATCATCGTATGAGAACCCCCTCCCCTCCCCTCCCCTCATATAAAAAGTGTATTTTATAGTAAGCATATCACCTATCTACAGTCAGGTCTGTGGTGGTGGGGGTGGTCCTCGATCTAATATGTAAGACCTCGAGATATCAATAGTCTTGGATCAACCTAATATCATCCTCATTATATCCGTCGTCTCCTTTGATCGACTCGGTCCCGACCGACCTTTTAAAAGACACCTAAACTAACTAATCAGAATCCGCCATGCCATGTGCATACTACTACACAATTGCATTAGAAAAAAGAAAAAGAAAAAAAAAAGAAAAAAAAGTATTTCCTCTCGTCATCCATCCAATCAAATCCAGGCGATAACAGCCAACGGAACTACATCAATTTTTCTTCCTTTTTTTATTTTTATTTTTATTTTTTTCTACAAGCATCTTTGGATTTCAACGGTTGAACCAGCATCATCATCAGTCATTGAATTAGTGCAGAGCGAGGGTTTAAACTGCAGCAAAGAACATTAGGTTTTTCTTTAAGGGTGGAGGGGGGGGGGGGAAAGATAATATCGATAAATTCAAATATTAGGTTGTTTTGATCAAAGTTTGTTTGATATGAGGTTATTAAAAATAAAAGTTTGAGTTTGACAAACCGGCCTTTTTTTTTTTTTTTCATTACCATAGACGGACTTACCTGCACCCCGAATTTGTTATCTCAAACCTATATATCCCTTGACAGATAGCTGCCCGTGGCTGCAGCTATTGCTTCCGCTGTTGCATCTGCATGTGCTACCAGCTTATGCAGTCAAGTCGCTGCTGCCTTTGAGGCGGTCTGGATGAACCAGAGTGAGATGATATTGACATTGCGAATATTATTCTGTGAGGTTGGGTTAGTGTAATTCCAGTACTGTGGTAAGTGACATTTTGTGTCTTTTCTTTGTATATGAACCTGGTGGCTATCGCTATGGATAGGGTTGGTTGTTATAGCGTTACACATGGCATATGGGGCATATGACGTTTATACCTGATGCTGGCCCACCAATCAAGACAACAGCCTCAAGCCTTATAAAATCCGCCTTGAGCTCTTGAAATAACTGAACTGTCACTGACAAAAGCAACCTCCCTTTTTTTTTTTTTTTTTTGGAATTTTTTTTTGGAATTTTTGAATTTTTTTTCGGAAAGAATAGGATAAAACAGGGCTACGGAATATCCCAGGCTTTAAAGTCAGACGCATCCAGCCAAAGAAAATTGTTCGCGTCATCATCGATTTATACTCTGGAATACAAATTGTCGCCCTACAGATTGGGCCCTCGTCATCACCGCCCTACTGTGGTAGTCAAACCTGTAACAGCCAAAAAAAAAAAAAAACGGGATGAGAAAAGAAGTGTCACGCGGACGGACTGCAGGACGACGCCTTGTTTTTTTTTTTTTTTCTTGAGGGGGGAGGAATTATTGTATGAGATTGGCCTTTATTTGAGAGGTTGATGATGATGAGATGGGGATGATTTGGCGGAGTGTAGTGTATGAGAAGGAAGTTGACAGTTGGCAAGCGTGAATATTGGACAGTGGATGGTTGGTGAAGGCTGGTTGGTGTTGACTAGCTTCTATAAGGGAAGGGGTTTGACAGGGTTTCATCATAGAACAAAGGACAGCTTTCAAAAGTTGAGACCCAGCTTCACGCTCACTGCTACAGGAAGAGGAAGAAGAGACTACCCGGTGTGTATTCGTCCTAGAAAAGATATGGCATCTTGAAATGGAGATTAATCGGTGTCGGTGATGGTTGGTCGTCAAGTGTGAGCTCCGGCTTCTGTGCCTCTTTAGTTTACCAATTTAGGATAGGGGCAATTCGCCACAGGCGCCTAAAGCACCTAAAGAGGCCTCAGACCATAGTACTTAGTTGGTGCATTACACTAGCTTACAGCTAAAGGACACCTAGGGATTGGCAATGATATACAAGGTCACAGGCCATGGGGGGGGGGGGGGCAGGAGGAGGAGGGGGCTTCCCTGAGAAATCTCCGAAATCCTATAAACTTTCCGGTGATAATATTACTTGTCTTGGCGTGGCTTGGCCAACATTATATGTTACGTTTCGTTGCCAAAAGCCAAAAGCCAAAGTTATAGAAGATAAGTTTTCAGCCGCAACGTCAGATTGACCTAAAAGGCTGTGTCTAACCGCCATACTTTATATACAAGTTCACTCGGGGGGCGGCGAGGAGGCTTGTAGTATCTGACTTGACTAGAAAAAAAAGAATTAGCCTTTTTGATCGACAAGTTGGAGGGCAACTTGGCAGGTGATAGCGTGGTAGTGAATAGGTAATATCTACGACAATAGGGCCTTCTGTAAAACTCGTCCCCCGACAACCGATGTGATTGGATGTAAAATGCTATATTATTATGTTGAACAAAGTGATCTTTGATTGGACCGAGGCTGAGTGACGAAACTATTCGAGTTTTTGCCACGCTCCAGGCCGTCGGTGTTCTCGTTTCTTTGGTTCTTTGTCCATGTCTAGGGCACCTGTTCATACCCGACTGTAAAAGTGATCCTTCTTGAGCATCCCCCGGTGTCCTTCTATGCTATCACATCACTTTGACGCTAGAAAGGAGACCGGTGAGTGATTTCGGATCAAGACTAAACGATTGTCGTTGTCGTTGTCGTTGTCGTTGTCGTTGTCGTTGTCGTTGTCGTTGTCGTTGTCGTTGTCGTTGTCGTTGTCNGGGGGGGGGGGGCTTGATTGTGATATACGATGTGGCCTTAGTTGTACCTACATACAGTTGACCATGTCATGTCACAGTACCATCTCCAAGAGCCTGTTAATTTCATCATTTATTCTTTGCCTTGCATTGTCGATATCGCAACTATAACTAACTATAAGCATATCGGTAAAATCAGAATTTATGGTTTTTTTTCTTCCTTTTTTTTTTTCTTTTTCCCCCCATGTGACAAGCGCTGGCGGCGGCGCGTGCTTTATTTCCGGGCCTGGATAACCTCTTTTGTACCTACGTAGGTATTGACCGCTAAATAATATTAATATTGTGATTAAATAAATGATAATCAGCAAGCTACTGCCACCGACTGGATGTGGTCTTTACTTGCTAAAGGCGTTCCTAGCTTGCTTCGATGTCCCCGAAATATTGCATCCTCTTATCTTTTTGAACCTTCCAAAACGCCAGAAACAGTGACAAGATATCGGGCTTTAATTTTATTTAGGGTTTTTTTTTTCTTCTTGATGGTTTTGATGGCTCAATTTTTCATGTTAGTGTACCATTTGAAGGAGGGAAGGAGCATAAAATGGGATTGGGCTTCTTTTTTGGCGTAGCAATTGTCAATCTCGGCCGTCTACGATAAGTCTCCACATTTTTAATATATATGCGGGCTTGTCATTGGATGGATGCTTGCTTCGTTGCTTTTGTATTGAAAAAAAAAAAAAAAAGGAAATGGCGATTTGTTTTGTAAAGAAAGAGCGCACTTTCCCTTTCTTTTGAACTCGGTTGTCTATGTTTGTTCGTCATCACCAAGAGACAAAGTAAAAGAAAGAACTTGCGCAAGGACCAAAACAATACAGGGCAAGACAAGACAAAAAAAAAAAAGGCCTTGGGGACAAACGTGAATCGCGTCTTGTATCCTGATGATGATGATGATGATGATGATGATGATGCATGCGCTAACTTGCTTGCAGAACTCTAAAAACAAAGATGGTAGTTACTTGCATATAAAATACAGTGAATTTTGGGGGCACCTTCTGTGTTCTTAGTGGTTTCGCACTTGCCGTGCCCTTGTAAAACTGCGGTTCTGCTAGATGCGGCCGTCGTCACGGCGCCTTCCTTGTCCATTCAGAAGGGCGAGTCTGGCCTCTTAGCCTCCTTCTCTTTTAGAGCTATGCTCTTTCTCTTTACGCCCATCATTACCATTTCTCTGCCCCTCATTCGTCAGCTACAACGGGTCAACTTCTTTCCTGTTTCTGCCACTTCTACTACTTCCTTTGCCCTGGCCTGCCTTCCGCTTGACGTTCCACCCGTTTGTACTTTAGTCCAGCTTCCCGCACTTCTGTCATCCACTTCCGCATCACTTTTGCTTTTCACTTCTCTTCTTTCTTCCCTTCCAACACCACCAATTCCACCACCTGAACAGTCACCACCAAATCATACATCACAGATTCTATTACCAACAACTTTGCGACCTCTGCTTTGAATTGCATTAATTCCGTCGCAATTTTGTTTTCTTGTCTCATTTTCTTTTTACGCTCCCACTCAGTGTCACCACGCTAATCTGTCGCCACGCCGCCCTTGTGTGAGATTACTTTTTGCTCGCATTCCCTTTGCTTTCTAGCCTTACATCGCCAGAAACGTCCTAATTATTACTACTCTCGACTTTTCTTGCGACACTCTGCTCTTTTCCTTATTTGACCAGAATCCAGCACGACCTTTTGTCTCATAATATTCCTTGCCAAAAAGTCCTTAGCTCTTTCACTTTACATTGTCTTTTATCAACTCATCGGCGCCTGTTTGAGCCTCAAGGTGCCCCTGCCTGTCTCACTTCGACCTCATAAATACGAAACGCTATCCAAGCCCAGATTTCTTCTTCTTCTTCTTCTTCTTCTTCTCTCTCGTTCTCTCTCTCTCTCTCTCCGTCCCCTCCTTTGATAGGTCTCGCGATAATCTCTATTCACTTCCCCCAATTCAATCCCCCCAACATGGCTTCTACTACTCTTCAACAATACAGAGATCCCATGGCCGCGCGCCAAAACAACCTCATCATGCCCACGATGCAGGATCCTTTCCGCTCACACCACAATCTGCAACAGCAGCACCAACAGCAGATGCGCCACCAGCATCTCATTCAGCACAACCAGATGATGCAGCATCAGCGTCAACAGCAGCAGCAGCAGCAGCAGCAGCAGCAGCAGCAGCAGCAGCAGCAAAAGCAGCGTCAACAGCAGCGTCAACAGCAGCAGCAGCAACAGCTCCAACACCACATCCAATTACAGCAACAGCAGCGCTCAGCCCATGCGCCCATCAGCCGCCACTCACGCTCGCAGTCGGTTCAGCAAATTCCCACGCAGAGCCACCAAATCTCTCCTCTGAGCACTTCAAACTCAAATTCGAATGGCTCCTCCCCCAAGAGTGGCACCGCACGCGCCGGCCCTCCCATGTTCTTGCCTGCTGTTCTCCGGCCCAACGAGTTCCCCTCCAAGCGGAACACTGCCTTTAGCTCTCCTGAGAACAAGCCGCCTTCGACCCCCAAAATGGCCATCCTGGGTACTATTCCCAGCCCGTCGACCGACGGTTCCCTTGTGAAGGAGCGTCGCAACAGCATCCTCAACCTCGCTAGCTACGCTCTGCCTAGTATTGGCCGCCGTGCCACTTGTGACAGCAGATGCAGCGAGGATGAGTGGGCGATGGAGGACTTCCCTGAAGTCACCGATCAGCCTACCCGCAAGCACTGGAAGGTTAGTTTTTTTTTTACTGCTCACAGGATGAAGGGGGGGGGGGGGGGAAAAAAAGAGAGAGGGAGAGAATAACAAAAAGACGTCAGAGATCTCATATGCCCATCACATGCTCTTATCTGTACTACACCACACCCACCGCTGTTGACTTGAATTTTACACTTTGGCTCTTGTGAAAATCACTCGAGACACGTTCATGTGTCACCCTTCTGGGTTACGGCGAGGCGTAAGCGTTATGTGAAATGCGCCGAAATTATACTGGATATTTACCCCCCCCCCTTGTCTTACACAAACAGCTTTTTTATTTTTTATTTTTTTATTTTTTTATTTTTTTTTCTGGCTCCCTCATTGGCTCTGCTTGTGTCGTGACACAAATTTGCATACACAAAAAAACTGCTTTATCCTTTCTGGGACTAATTACTGACTTGTGTATCCTTTTGTTACAGCCCGATAGCTCCAGCACTACCTGCGATGATCCCATCTGCAAGGTCTTGTTCAGCTACTTCAACCGCAGACATCACTGCCGTCGTTGTGGGAACATCTTTTGTGATTCCCACTCGAGCCGTCAGGTGCCTTTGGACCAGAATGCTGAGTTCAACCCTCGGGCTCCCATGAGCCGTGCTTGCCGCCACTGCCAGATAGAATTTGAGAGCTGGAAGGCGCGCAACTGCATCAGCCCGAGCAACTCTTCGGCGTCCACTGAGTCGGACAACAACGTTGCTCAAAGCCCTGTTCTCCCTTCGCCCATGCCTGGAAACGGCTTCTTCAAGCCTACTTTGAGCTGCCAGGAGGTCGCCGCCAGCATTCCCCGTGACTGGAACTGGAGCACCTTTTAAGTGGTGCGCCACGGGTGGTTTCTGGTGCGGTTACAATGTGTTTCCTTGTGTCAAGGTCCCATTTCAGGACGGCGATATACAACAAAAGAGGCGCATATCAGAGAGTTGTTACTCCAAGTTGGCGTTTGAGGCGCTCATGGATGTCTTTTTTCTTTTTCTTTTTCCCGAGGTGCAGCTGCTTGCTAGGCGACGCTCATCCGTCCCTTGAGCCGGAAACACCCAGGATTCACCCCTACTTTTTCATCTTTATTACGACTTTCTAACCCCCCCCCCTCCCACGGTTAGTTGCCTAGAGCCTGAGTCGTTGGAGTTGGAGCGAAAGTGAATAACTTTTCAAACCGAGAGTTCCCGTGTCCGGGAGCTTTTCTCGTCCAACTCATCATACTTCCTGTTCGACGTCGCGTCTATACGGACTTCATCCGGCCTTTTGGTCATGGGGATGAACTTGACATACGACGACAAGAATGGAGGCCGCCTTATGCGGTTTAGCACAGATTGCCATCTAACCCCAACCAAGTTTATCGTCATCTCTGTTTGCACCAGTGATGTACATTGTCTTGATTGGTCCTTTCTTGGCCTGGGCTTTTTTTTTTTAACTTTTTTTTTTTCTTCTCCCCTTTGCCCCTCTCCCCCTCTTCCCCCCCATCTTCTAAAAGTAGACGGACTCTCTGGCTTGTCGATGGGTGAATTTCCATGTCAGATGGGAGACGACGGGATGCGGAAGAGTGAGTGGACGGGTGAAACAAGGCTTACATTGCTCATGATTGCATCGAAATATGCAGGCTGTGTGCTGCAGTGGGTGATTTTGGTGTGTGGCGTATATCTCAAGATGGGCGCTCATGCATTTGTGCAGGTGCAGGTGCGCAGATGGATACATTGCCGTGACTGTGGACGCACATGGGTTGGGTGTTGCTGACTGTGTAAATGCGCAGTTTTTGTCGCCTTGATTGTGTTGTTCTTACTTGATTTTTTGTTGCCATGAAGATTTGTCAATCTTTGTGTGAAATGATGTTTGACGATGTTGCATGTCCTTATTATTTTCCTTCTCTTTTGATGATACCTTTTAGTTTTTTTTTTTGTGTGTCTTGTAGTGCTTGAGCGCTGAAATGAAATTGAAGCTTGATTTTATTTTTTTTCAAACATGATAAGTTTACAGTATTTTATATCTTGTGATTTATATGTGTTTTCACGAATAGAATAGTGTGGTGTGGTGTGGTGTGGTGTGGTGTGGGTTGGCTCTCTTGGCTTTATTTATGTCATCATACACCGCAATTCCGGCATCAACGAGATGCAAAGCGATGCTAATCGACTTTGCTGACTGCAGACTGCAGATATATAGAGTCACCTTTTTCTTTTTATTTTTTTTATTTTTCGCATTCTCTCGTATATCTTCGCCGACGGATAGTTGGGCATCAGAAAAGGTGGGGTAACCGGACATTGGTGCTCCGGCATTTCTCCGGGACACTTTTGGATCAATGAACAGATATTTACACATCCAAAAAGGAACAAAACTATTTAATAGTTACACTTTTTAAAAAAAAACCGAGAACCCCACGGGAGATCATCGAGATTATTGATCGGCAAGTACATGAGTAGGTTACATGTAGCCTTTTGTGTACCGGATCTTTCAGGGACGGAATAACCATTGGCGGCAATCTCGTCACATAAAGGGGAAAAGTGGAAAAGATTGAGCGTCTGGATGGAGTGAAAATGGATGTTCAGCATCGTTATGAACATACAAAGCCAAAAAAGCAATCAATTCAAACAAGTATATTCTTACATATTTACCATGACTCATTCCTCCCGATTAACCTCATTCAAAGTATTTTCATCCAGCCTCCCCATGACAATTCCTCTTGCGACATCCCTCTCTCTTCTTCTCTCGGCTAACCACTCACTCAATTCCTTGATATCCTTCGGCCTCACCTTGCAACATCCTCCCACCACAATCTCATGCCATTTGCCTTTATCCGCCGTCTCAATCGCCACCTCCGCCACTCTCTCCGCCCAGCTGACCCCCGTCTCCACACTCTCCCCCTTTGACCTTTTCCAAGTCTGCGTGACTGTATCATAGACCTCCCCGTTGGTGCCATCTGGATACAACACTAGCGCCGGCCACCCTCCCGTAACTTTGCCCTTGGAAATCAACCCTTCCACTGCCTCTGTTAATTCGGCCACAATCTCGGGCAACTTGTGCGCTTTACAGCAGTTGACACCGATACCCCAGGGTGCTAGTGGACTATGTTCCAAGGAAAGGGCGGCATCGGCCATCTCGGTAATGGTGCTGCCGTCGGGTAAGCGGTTTTCATCGCCGACTATCACACAGGACATCCAATAGTGGGAGCGGGTGAGCTTGGTGGCAGCGGAACCGGTGACGCCGGCGGAAATGAGTACGCTACCAGAATTGTTCATAGCAGAGCGAATGGCGTGGATTTCGTTGATGCGGGGAATGGTTTCAAAGGATATATGCCGGACAGTTGATAGGACATCCTTGTCGTCAAGGAACAAAGCGATCCGCTCGGCGTGCCATGCTGTCAAAGCGGGGATTTCCCGGAACTCGGACGGTTCGTATGCCCCGGAGTATTCCGTGGAGGGAATCATGGTAGCACCGTAAGGACCGAGGGACAACGCAATAGCAGCGGCAGCGTTGGCAGACATAAGAAGGGCATCAAGTGTAATGTTGACGGCAGTAGAGACAATGGATGGGATAGCAGATGCGGGGTAGCCGTCGGGGTGGGAGGGGGTCTTGGTGAGGGAGAGACCGTGGGCGGAGAGTTGGTAAGTGGCAGTGGTGAGGATGTCAACTGGGGCAGCGGCGAATTGGCGGTGGCATTTTAGGAGGGTTTGCCGGCCGGAATCTGTGAGAAGGAGGTGGCCGGACCAAAGAGGAGTTTCCTCGGAGGTGAATTTGATCGAGTGTTGGTCTTCGAGCGTGGTGCCAAGACCACCGTCGATAACGAAAATCGGAGTGGGCATTGTGAGATGATGGGAGATGATTGATGTGAGAAAGTGGGTAGGAGAGAGAGATATTATAATAGTTGGGGAGCGATGACGTGTATATGGAGGAGAGGCGGAAGGTTGGGGGGGGGCTTTAT
>MKGJ01000371.1:12672-24262 GCA_002018255.1 Bretziella fagacearum | reverse complement strand
AAAACCGAAAAGAATAAATCTTTTTTTGAAGGAAAATTCGTTGATATTATTTTGTCGCTTTTTTTTTTCTTTTTTTTTTTCTTCTTTTTCTTCTTTTTTTCGTGATTATTTGTGCCTTTTGGCTGCAGGGGCAATTGCCTCATATATTGTTCCTTTCCGTTTTGGTAATTGCCTTTGATCTTCACGACATCCATACAACATATGCTATGTCCAAGTTGGAACCCCAAGTCCAAGTAGACTCCAAAGTAGACTCTCTCAACTGGTTGATAAATCTATAGTGGATTGTTGATAACTCCGCCTCCTTAATCCCTGGTTCCTGTACTTCGTTATCGATCCCCACAAGCGTTTCGTACCAATGATCCTTTTGTCTGGGCACACGTCGGTAGCCGATGCGCTGGTGAAATCCCCCCCCCCCCAAGCTGTGATTTCGTCAGACTGTAAAGGTTATCGACGTGCATATAATGATCAGACAACCAGGGCCCTGAGTAGAATATATGCGGCTAGTTGATGTTGGGTGGCAGCCGTTGGTAGCGGCATCTATGGGATATGCATGTCTGGTTGCGACGCAGGAGGTGCAAATTGGTGAACGAGTGAGTGAAAGCTTGGACTAGTGACGAGGTGATTGTCTATGCCAAAATTATATTTGATGCAAGGTGGTGCTCGGGAAGGTCCTGGTAATCAGTCCGGGATCTAATGGATCCGATGCGGTAATCATGCGGGGCCATGAACCGAGAAGAGTATCATGGATTCTTTTTACATTTGAGTCAACCGATTGAGAATCGTTGATGATTGTGTAATAAACTACGTTAGAGTTGTGATAAAGCCATATATGCATTAAAGAGGTATTGAGGATATTGGCAACTGCCCCATCTCACGATCGTACACTGCTACTGCCAACAAACTTATGACACCATATTCACGCGCTGATTGGACCGTCGTAGCTACAACCAGACCCACTTTATCCTCTCTTTCCTTCTAACTACAATGTTTATGAACCAAACAGCGCTAAACCCAAACAGGCAGAAAATCAACAAACCAACCAGGGCAATGACCTCTTTCTCTAGTGTGCTCCTTGTGCGCGCTTCCTGCCTCTTTATTCCTGCCTCTTTAACAACCACACATATTTTTTTTTTAATCTTTGTATTTTTTTTTTATTTGAGGAAAGCCAACTTCAAATCTGATCTCTGTAATCAAAGTGTCGTTGTATTACTGGATCCAGAAGTCTTTTTTCTCATTTACCTTCTTTTTGTCTTAACCAAGGTTTTTTTTTCTTTCTAATTTACATGTCACATTCGCTCCTGTTGTTTTTTACTTATTGTTTGTTTTCCTAGAGAGTATCATTTCCCATCAACTCACGGCCGTCTACGACTCTTGCATATATCGCGTATTGACTTTCTACGCGTCCCTACCCTTCCATTCACTACTCCCTCCCCCCTCATTCTCCCATCTTACGCCACCTAGCCTTCTCTCTATATCTAGCATCATGGACATAGATTCGCCGGAAAGTCGCTATCGGTCGCGCATCTTGCGGGAGATGAATGCTAACCGCGAGAACCCCTTCAACTCGCCCCCATCTTCTACCGGTTCCCACGGCACCCTGGACCCGACCATGACTTCAGTTTACCCCGACCCTGAAGGTGATTCTACCCGAAAACTCAATGACGACATTGCTCGCATTACTGGAAACAAGGACCGCAAACAAGCTATCGACTGGGATGCAATCCATAAGAAATGGCCCGACTTCTATCCTAAGCCCAAGCCTTTACCCACCGACATCCGCAAATCAACTGCCAGACCTTCCAAAGAAACAGCACCAGTGGCCTCTGGTGTTCTCACCGCCCCGGCCTCTCCAGTTTCCCGTGGCTCCGAATTTAAGGAAAATCGCCCACCGAAACCTACCACCAAGAAACGCTTCAGCATTGACGACTTTACCCTCGACTCGTTCACCGGTTCTAGCAGAACGCGAGCCGAGATGCAACCCCGTGTCGAAAGCGAATCCGACGCGTCCTCTGTCCTCAACATTTCCCCTGATCGTTTTGCGTTACTGCCTCCCACCACTACCAACAACAATAACCACAATAACAGATTGCCGCATCAGCCGCAGAACCGCAGCCCTTTGGCCCGCGAGCATACACGCAGTCCATCTACACCGGATGGTTCGCCGACGCCTGTTAGACGCATGTCGTTGCCTGCGGCTTTGAGTCGGCCGGCCGCTAATGTGGCGGAGCCCAGTCCGTTAAAGGTCCATCGCAAATTGAACTTTGCCCAGCATGTTTTGTCCAAGGAGGTCAAGGCAGCAACGAAGCAGCAGCAGAAGAAGCAGGCCAAGCAACAACAAGGTGCTGGTGAGAACGGCTCGGGCCGGAGACTGCGTGGTGGTGATACAACGACACAGCACGATATGGATACCATGGGGAATACTAACCGTTCATTCATCATGCCTGATGTTTCCAATCTCGGCGACTTTGTATCAGGCAAGCTTGAATTTAACGGTGCTGTCAAGAACGGAGTTCCAATTCTGGTTAGAAATGGAAAAGTTGTCGATGTGGCTGACGAGCAGAAACGATCCAATGGCCACGCCAAGGTTGATGGTCTCAAAGTCCCCGAGGACGAGGAGAAGATCTTTGTCTCTATGGATATGATCAGAGATGAGATTATTGCCCTCCAGGAACATGACGACATGGTCCAGGAGTACGCTGATGGCCTAGAGATGGAGGTTGAGGAACTGCAGACGCAGATTGAGATTCTCAAGGGAAAGAGCGGAAACACTCTGAACCTTGAGAAGCAATCTGGCGAGCAGGTTTCAGTAAACGAGGCACTATTGGATGAGAAAAAGAGTATGTTGCTACTAGGTCTCCAAGTATGAGATGAAGTCGAAAACTAATTCTGATTATAGAACTTGACGAGGAGGTCGTCATCCTTCGCTATCAGCTTCAGGAAATGACCAAGAAACACGAGGTTCTTAACCAAAAGTACGAGAAGCTCGAGACTGAAAAGTCTACTGCTGTCAACGATCGGGAACGGGCCATGAAGAAGTTTCAGACGGCTTGTGAGAACATCAACCAGCTGGAGAATCAGCTTGATTTAAGCACCAAAGACCTTCGTGTGACGCAGAAGCATCTAGATGCCACTCTCGAAGTGCGCGAGTCTGAATCGGCCTTGATTGCCGAGGTAAACAGCCTCAAGGAAACCATCAGGAAGCTGCGGTCTGAAAATGAGTCTTTGAAGCGCAATGTCTCGTCTCTCCGGGACGACAACGCCGACCTCCGGACAGAGAACGAGTCACTGCGGAAGGAGAACCAGTCGCTGCGTTCTAACTCTCGCGTGGTAATGTCCGAGAACGAAGAGCTCCGCTGCTCCATCGACTCGGCTAAGGGCGAGATTTCCGAAGCCCGCGTTGAGCTAGAGCGTTTACACGAGGTCATTGTGACTCTGCGCACCGAGAAGTCGACATACAAGCAAGACAATGACAGTCTGGTGCGTAACAACGACAAGTACTTTTCTGACAACAAAACATTGCGTTTGCAAGCTTCCAAGTTTGAACGTAATCTGCAGGACTTGGCGTCGGACAAGGACAAGCTGCGTCAAGAGGTGGAGTTCCTCAAGACTCAGATTGATCACATGCGACAGTCTACTATCCGCCGGGGCGACCTCACTGCTCATTCATCAGGTCCGACCATGACACGTGGTCTTGGTGAGGACAATATGACTTCGGCTTTCTTTGTGCCCGATATCACTGTTCACACCGATGACAACACTGTTCCTGTCGAGAGCACCCGCACTTTTAACCGCCGTATGATGGCTCATCGTCAAGAGAACCTTGGTACTCAGACTATGGACATTACCGGCGAATATAAGGAACAACACACCCATGGCGTCGACTTTACTGCGTCGTCGTTCAAGGATATGGAAACTGGCGAGATTGAGGACGAATCTGTGGAAATAATACGTCCTTTGCAGTCAAAGGTGACCAAGAACGGCAACTCTGTCAAGTTTGACGTCCCTGATATGACTGCTTCTACCGAAGAAGAACCGACGCGTAACCTGACGACTTCGGCTGCCGTGGCCGCTAACCGTAGTAGCAAGCGGCGCAGCTCACTGAAGGCAGCCCAAGGTCAGCCGTCAGCCTCTGCACCCACTCAGCCAACTAGTGCTTCACCAACCAAGGAGGATACCGAAACTGGTAGCGCCGGCTTCACTTCCAACGACACACAGAACCTGTCGCTTCACATTGAGGCCAAGGGCAAGCAACCCGCCCGCGAGGAGGAGCACACGCGTAACACGACCAAGACAAAGAAGATGCGAAAACAAAAGTCCATGAACAATCTCACGCAGGATCTCACCAACATGAGCCTCGGTCAAAGTCAAATGCGCAACACCACTCAGGGACTAACCATGAACATGACGGACCAGTTTAGCCAACGACTTGATGGTCACGGACAGGATTTCACCCTTCACAGTGTGGATGGTGGACTCACAGAGGGACTTACCCAGGGTAGCACCCGGAACGTGACTCGGGAACACACCAACGCTGAACGTACTACTAAACGTGCTACTGAACGTACTGGAGAGTTCTGCCCCGGTCTATCTGTCGATGCCCGAAAGATTTTGAACGAGCTTTGCGAGCACTCGTGTCGTAACTGTACCGTTTGCTCTCGCATTGCTACTCACAAGCAGACCATCTCTTGTACCGAAGCCGCCGCTGGCAAGAAGCGCATCACTGTTTCTCGTCCCATTCCCATTTCAGAACGTGATAACATTCCCGTTGCCGCCGCCCGCCACTTTGAAGACTCGACACTCCGTCCCTCGCAACCACCGGGCAACGCACTGGCGATTGTCATCAAGGCGCTCGAGGATGAATCGGAACACCTCAACATGGAGCTTGTGGCGTTGCAGGCCAAGTACAATGATCTGGACAAGTCGCTGGGTAAGCGGGAGCGCAAGGTTATTGCGAGGCAGTTGAAGTCTGTGTTGAAGCGGTTGGAGGCGAAGAATGATCAAATCTATGCGTTGTATGATGTTTTGGAGGGACAGAAGGCGGCAGGACAGGCCATGACGGAGGAGCAGATTGAGACGACCATTATGAGTATCACGGGAATGAATGTGGCCGAGGTGGATTTGAGTCAGCAGTTGACATGGGAGGGAATTCGGGATGCGTAGATTTTGGGGGAAAATGTGCTTATTTGATTGCGTGATACAAGAGAGAGCGAGAGTCATGTTTTTTTTTTTTTTTTTTTTGTCAGGATCTTTCTGGTTCCTTTTTTTTATATTTTTATCTTTATTTATTTTTGGCAGATTGTTTGGATAACAATTGACATGGATTTTTGGCGTTCCATCATGGACTTGGAGTTTAGGGGGGGGTTTTGTTTCTAAGATTTTACTTTGATAGCGTGAATTGTAGATTTGAATAATCATTGATATTACCAAAAACTGGTATAAGTCTCTATAAAACATGCTCACGTGACTTGTCAGTGAGCGGGGGAAGGAACGTAAGAATGGTTGCTTTTTTTTTTGTTCTGGACGCACTTGGCAGTAGGTTATGCCAGTTAAGTTATCAGATCTACATGATGATAGTTGTTCCAAAGGGGAGTTGATACTAAGATGAAGAAGTCCAATAGACATAGGATAATAACAAGGGAAACAATAAAGAAAGTAAATAAACAAGATAGAAGAGAACATGGAGAAAGAAAAAAGGGAGACCAGGTTAGAAAATACAAAGAAGAAACACCAGAATATGCCAAAAAAGAAAAAGAGGAAAAGAAAGACTCAAATCAAAGTTCTATCCCTTACTCGTCATCCTCCTCTTCTTCTTCACTCTCACTCACATTCGCCTCCTCAATCGTCCGCTTCTCTGCTTCCTTCCGCTTCATATCATCCTCCTTCCGAGCCTCCTCCATCAACTGCGCCTTCTCCGCCCGCAGCGTCCTCTGTACAGCCAAATACGCACCAATCGGCGTATTCTCCCACTCAAAGTCCCGCAAAAAGGCCTCAACTTGGGTGCGATCCCTCGGTGCAAACTCCACCTTGGCGCGCTTCTCCTCGATGAACTTCGCGTTGGCTTCAATTTTCTTGACTAGAATAACCAGCATGTTGGCGACCTTGGCATTGCGGTTGCCGCCGGTTTTCTTGCTGGTTTGCTTGAGCCAGCGTTTGATTTGGATGACGACGGGGAGGGCGAGTTCCGGGAAGGCAATGTTTGTGGCCCAGAGGCCAAAGAATTCACCGAGGAGTTCAGAAACTTGCTCGCCGAGGCCATCTTGATAGACGCAAGTCTTTTGATAGGCCTTGGAGGCTTTGTAGTGGACGGAGAAGTCGAGGGGCTTCTGGGTGCTGGATTTGGGGGCTTTGCGCATTTCGGCGGAGTTGAGGACCTCGAGGAGGGCGGGGGCAACGGGGATGTAGGAGCCGGTGGCGCGGGAAATGCGGAGGAGAGAGCGGAGGAGATGGAAGCGGAGGGGGAAGTAGGTAGCAGTAGGGATTAGCCGGAGGGCACCAAGGGTTACTTGGACGAGAGGGTAGACGAGGAGTTTCAGTTGGTTCTCCTTGTCGCCGGCTTCGGCGAGACGGGCGCTACTGCAGTGTTCGGCGAGGACGCATGACCAAAAGTCGAGGGAGTGGACGTATTGCCAGTTGTAGATGATGCGGAAGGCGTCGTTTTGGTTGTGGACGATGCTGTTGCGCAGGTGTATGGCCAGCTGGCGGACGAAGCCAAAGGCGGTGGTGTAGCCGATGGCGGGGTCGAGACCCCAGAGAGAGGCAGCGGAGTTCTTCATGAGGTTGATCCCTTGGATGGTGGTGGCGTTGGTGACGCGGCAGCCTTGGATGAGACCTTGGTAGGTATCTTTGAGGACGGCCTCGCGGATGCCCTTGTCACCGATGACGACAAGGCGGCGGAGCACCATGAAGGCGGTGATACGGGTGAGTTCGGCGGAGGCTGGCTGTGCCCAGAAGCGGACAACGGTCTTGATGAGGGCCTTGAGGAGTTTCTTGAGGGAGAGCAGGTAGGGAGCCAGGGGCTCCAAAGCACCAATAGTCAACTTGAGGGTCTTATCATCGGACAGAGTCGACAGCAGGTGCATGACGGAAGCAGTGTAGGTCTTGAGAAGAGTCGAGAGGGTCTTGAACTTGGAGCCCTCAGTCTGCACGTAGGTGCGGCCGGCGGCAGATTCCTTGACGGGAAGGTGGTGCTGAATGACAATGGGGAGGTACTTGAGGGCAACGACAACGATATCGTTGAAGGCAGCGGGGTCGGAGATTTGGAAGCGCTGGCGAGGATCGGCTTCGATGGAGTCGTTGTTGAGGTGGGCGGCGGAGCGGAAGGCAAGGACGACTTGGCGGGCAGCCTTGAGGGAGTGGTGTTCGATCATGGCTTGTTTCCAACGGGCGACCATTTCGGGGGTTAACTCACTGCCGATTTCCGGCTCAAGGACCTTTTCGAACTGAATGGTTTCGTTCTTCTTTTTCTCATCCTTGGTTTTCTTGTCGGCAGTCTTGCGCTTCTTTTTGGGCTGTGAGTCTTCGTTATCAGAGTCTTCGGCATCGCTGAGGGCATCGACCTCGGCCAGGTCGGCGTCGCCATCAAAGTCGAGGGCCTCGGGGTCGTTTTCGCGCAGGTACTTGTAGAACTCGGGGTCCTTTTTGGCAAGGTTGTCAAGGGCTTTCTGGGTCATGCCCTCGTCATCGCTGATTTCGTCGGCGTCATCCTCGCTACCGGGAGCAGCGTCGTTGTCATTTTCCTCTTCGTTGTCCTCGTCGTCACTGTAGCCGGTCATGTCAACCTCGACATCGTCATTCTCGTCATCGTCATCGTCACTGGCGGCACCTTCACGCTTCCGCTTGCCAAGCTTAGCAGCAGTCTTCTGGGCACCCACGCCCTCAATGATTTCAAAGCCACTCTGGAAGAAGTCATCGACACTCATGGCACTGACATTGGCATCACGGCCCTTCTTCCCGGGGAGCTTGGGGGCACCATTAACATCGGCGCTACCCTTGATGAAGTCGCGATCCTCGGCCTTTCGTTGCAAGACCTTGTTCTTGATCTGAGAACGCTGCTTGATCTTGGTAGAAGCCTTGCGCTTCTCGAGAACACCTTTAAGGTGTTTCTTCTCGAACTTTTTAGTTGCTTTCGGGGCCTTGCCCATTGTGAAGGATGATGTGTAAAGGTGAAGGGAACGCCTAGAATTGTATTAAAGAGTTATTATATTTTAGAGACAAATGATAAAAAAGATTGACAATAATTCAGAGAAATTGATTGTGTCTTGAGACGTACAATTTGGCTAGAGGCGTCGTCGTGATTAAACTTTTTTTTTTTTTAGAAAATTTCAAGACAAAACTTTTGGCGGGCCTTGTAATGCTTATCTTATCGGGGGAAAACGCTAGTCTTTTTTGGGAAACTAGTTCAAGGCGGTGAGATATTCTGCCAGTCCCCCGCGTTACTTCCCAATTCAGCAGGGGTTCAACCACATCGCAGTATAGTCCGCTATAACACAGACGATCTTGTCGCGATTTACGAGTTATTCACTGCATTTTATTCCATTGTTTGCATCCAAGAATCTGGGATGTGATCCGTAGCTTCACATCATTGCCCAATATGTCTGCACAACCATATGCTCCTGTCCCATACAGTTATGTCCCTGACATCTCCCGCAATGCCACCATCAACCTTGACGAGGTGAGTTCAAGGGAGCCCTCACCTAGGGCCCATTCAGATGATGTTAACATGGCGAATGATAGGAAGTCAAGCTAGCATCTACACGGGTAGAGAGTGATACTCAAGAATCTCTAGCTGAAATCTTCAGTATCCTCATCACTCTCGATTCACTTGAAAAGGCATTCCTCAAGGATGTTGTCCCCGAGGTCGAGTACACTGAAACATGTGAACGTCTGCTGAAGCAGTACAAGTCGATCCTTGCCGATGAAATGGTTGCCGCACATTTTGTATCATTGGATGAATTCAAAGCCGAATGGGATGCAAGTAATTACTCATGTTTCCTACTACTACTTGAGATAGCTACTAACGCCCTTTTGGCCTCTAGCTTGAAGTCCCCCGTGCTACTGAGCGAATCCGTGTTGGTCTTCCCGCCACAACAGTTACAGCCTCATCCTCATCCGGTGGCGCCTCCAAGGCTGCTTCGGGCGCTAACGGCGTTCTGATTGCCGAAGCGACTCAAGAGTTCATCACCTTCCTTGATGCTGTTAAGCTAGGGCTTCTCTCCAAGGACCAACTACATCCTCTGCTATCCGAGGTTATCCAGTCTGTCAATCGCGTGACGGACAAGGACTTTGAGAGTAGAGCAAAGATTGTACAGTGGTTGATTACGTTGAATCAGATGAAGGCAGCGGATGCATTGTCGGAGGATCAGGCAAGAGAGTTGGAGATGGATATACAACAGGCGTACAATGGGTTCAAGCGAACACTGGGTTAGGGTTTTTTTTTGATGGGGTTATAAGGAGTTTCAGGGTACCATGGAATAGAGTCGTTCAATATCATCATCGTCGTCGTCGTCGTCGTCGTCGTCGTCGTCGTCATTATCGTACAAGTTAGATCCAACACCTACCACAAAGTCTATACCAAGAATGTCCAGAAACTTGGATACACAAACTCATCCTCAAATATCCTTCTCACCTGCTCCAAAATAAACCTCTCTACCTTGCCCACATTCTTCAAACTCTGCTTCCCACTTTCCCTCTGTCCGATTTCACTCTCAATCCGAATCTCCTGCAACAACCCTCCAAACTTCTTCCCCCGATGCGCCCCAACATCCACTGACTTCCCTCCCGCCGCCTCCGCCGCCGCCTTGGCAACTGCCTCATCCAACTCCTCTCCATCCAGCCCCACCGCCGCCAACGCATCCTCCGGACTCAAAAAGCAAAAATGTACCCGTTTCCTAATATGCGCCAGGACACCAACACCATCAAAGGTGAGCCCCGTGACGTTTAGTTTCACTGGGATCCCGACAAAACTGGGCATGGGATAGTCGAGAAGGATTTCAGCCGTAAGCATGAGTTTGATATCACCGGCATAGCGGATACGAAAGACCATTTGGACATCCTCAGGTTTTGGTTCACGGTAGCGCGGCATAGAGTCTCCGTCAGAGGCAGCATCTGACCCCTCAGAGTCTTCTTGGCCGGCTTGGCTAGCGGCTGAAGGCGCGGTTTCAATGTCATCCTGGACTGCGTCGTCGCCGCCCGTGTCGCCCAAAGCTTTACGCTCGCGTAACTCTGATATCAGGGCATCTTCCGCAGCAGACACTATTGAACCAATAGACGGATTCCGACTGTGATTTCCCACGCCAAGGGAAGACTTTGGTGGCTTGAGAATCCCGGGTCGAATGCCTAGACGGGCGACACTGCCGGGTTCAACGCCAGATCCGGCAGTCCACGGCACAGTCATGTGGGCGCCAGCCACAGCAGCCAGTGGTGTCTGCGCACCGCTCCAACCGGCACCCAAGTGCGTTTGCTGAAAATAATGAAGATTTGACGTCCCACCTGGAACCCCCGGGGTTGTCGCCCGCCAATACTGCCCATCATTCAATCCCAATCCATCGCGAAATCTCTCCTCGGCATCTCGTCCTCCAATAGTCTTCCGGCGGCGCTCGAGCTCTAGATCAGGCACAAGGTCCTCTTCATCCTGGGAATCATCGGCGTCATCAGCGTCAGGGTTCTCTTCGTAGAAATCAGGCAGGGGATCGGTGATATCTTTGAGTTCGAGGTCGGGGGCGATGGCACCGAAAGAAAAGGAGTGGACTTTTACGGATTTGAGAAAGCGAGGGAGAGGGACTGTTTGGAATTTCTCGTGGATGAAGTCGCGGATACTTTCGGCAAGAGCATCACCTTCGGGACCATCGGTGATGGCTTCCCAGTTGAGGTCGACGGACATGATAAAAGGGGCGATGTTACGGTTGGGTTGTAATGTAGTGAAATACAATGGCTGACTCAGACATGGTTGAGATGAGTGGAGCTGAAGTGAAATATCGGGTTAGATTAAAAGAACTAGGCCCTATAATTTAGGTACTCTTAGGGTTATCTTATCGGTAGTCGTTATCGTTATCTTATCATAAAACTAAATACTATTCAAACACTTTTCTTCTCTTACAAACGAAACGCTCCCCCTTCCGTTAACCGCCGCATAGCGCACGGATACATACTCCTTTGCTCTAGTGTGGCCATACGATCTCAACGGACTCTCTCTCATATGTTCCACAGTTCCCGCGTCATGTTGCTGTTCCTAGAAAACCTCACGCACCATCTCCCGCTCTACACCTCTGCCATGATCAACTACCGATCTCATCTCTCCACATGGCCCTCGGCTATTCCCACCATGTTTTTGATATCTAACAACGGGACGAGGAAGATTTTACTGGGAGGATTCGATCATGGTGACCTTCCCAATCTTGTCTTTTGATCTTGTTTTCTCAGTTCATGAACCCCCCAGATACCCACCCCCCTAACATAAAATCATCACAGACAGACACAACAATCCTCCGGTTCCATTGCTCGATTACCAATCTATATGCCATTGCAGGATGCCACACCCTGTTGTTTTCACCTTTGCTCCCCGACTAGGGTCCAATACACGTACGCCCCCCCC
>MKGJ01000371.1:0-12655 GCA_002018255.1 Bretziella fagacearum | reverse complement strand
CTTTGAAAAGACATGAAAGTTCTTCTGCCTCCTCGGCCAAGGGGGGCACACGGTGCCGTTGCACGGCAAATAGCCATCTGGGAACACTACGTGGCAGTTGACTTGGTTAGGTACCACTATGGATTGAGCAACACACAGTGTGATTAATAGTAAGCGACAAGGCTCGCGTAGATGAAGGTGTAACCTTGCAGGGTGTTGGGAGTTGAGTTAAAGGAAGTGTAGACATGTATACCAAGGTTAGGGTTTCTTATGGTTTTAGTTAGGCGACACTGGAATAACTTGTAACTTCTTTTGGGGGCGAGAAGGCGAGGAAACAAGCCAAATGCAAAACATAGAGGAGAATGGAGGAGTACGTGTTTATATCGAGACATCAAGCCAAGGAGGAAACGTCTGTGCCCCGGAGAACCGATTTGACATCTGTCGCGTGGCGTGTGTGGCATGTGTGGCTGTGGCTGACTCTTGGGCGTACCTCGGCACATCCTCGGCACACCTTGGGGTAGCCCTAGGAATTAATATTATGGACATTGTTATTGTGGGTCCTGTATAATCACTATTGTACATGCTGTGACCAACATCTCCACCTCTTTTAGATTTTACCTCTTAATTCAATCAATCAAGTTATCTCCAACTTTCCTGTCCTTCAATAATATCTTACATACATATAGAGATGGGTATCATTAAAAGATCGTGTATACCACTGGTTGGAGAATCCAGAGTATGATTTTGTCATAGGAGATCAAAGCCAAAGTTGTTTCATATTGCCAACCTCTGTCCTTCTACTTCTTCGTGACTGAAAAAGAAGTCTAAAGAAGCCAATCCCCAAGATCGCCACTTATATTTTCTCTTTTCAGTTAAAAGATTAAGAAAGGGTAGACAAAAAGAAAAAAGAAAAAAGAAAAAAAAAGAAAACTTTTAACGCCAAGAAATAAAAGGTCCCAGTCTTGGTCTAGTTCATCACCCTCCCTCCTACCCCCCCGGCAGGCCTATACCTTGCCATGCTTGTACAGAAGATAAAATTTGTTGGTTTCTCTTGGAGTTTTGTTGGTGTGTCGTAGATGTTTGGGTCATGAGTGACTTATAGAATGTGAAGGCTGACAGCTGCGAGATATACATTCAGCATATATATACATACATTCCGAGTATGTTATACATGAGTGTCAGGGGAGTTACTATTATCAGTATCAATGTAAAGTACATGGGAGTTCAATGCTTACCCATGGGTAGGGGGGTTACTGTTACAAGAGATTATAACAACTCATTCATACACGCCATAGATAGTGACATCAGGGCCAACTACCATGTACTGTATGTACATACAAAGCCACCAAGATATGGCAGTGCTTAGTGAGAATGAATCCACTGGCCGGGGGTCATTTGTATACATATGTACATCCATATGTACTGTCCGGGGAATGTGTTGCTCACAGGGATCGGACGGCCCGTATATGGGGACTAGCGGGATATTCTTGTTGCTCAACAAGTGGTTGATTGGTCATTCATATGTGAGTGGCAAGTCACCTCTCTCTCCCTCTCCCGGAATACTTGTTTGAGTGGATATCTTGTCCTGGCTTCTTCTTGTCGATTTTATTTTGCTATTCAAGTTGTTAGTTTTATATTCCCATCTTTTTCTTTGTTTTATTTTTATTTTTACCTCTTTCTATCATCTCTCAACCCTCATACTAAACAGAAAACAATGACTGCCAACCTCCAGTTCTTCAACATCATCGACGGCAAGCCTAACTCTGGCGCCGGCTTCGAACGCTGTATCGATCCCCGTACCGAAGAGCCGCTATGGGAAGTTGCTGTTGCCGCTCCCGGAGACCTTGACAAGGCCGTGGCAGCAGCCACAAAGGCTTTCAAGGGTTGGAGCAAGACGACTATCTTGGAGAGACAGGATAAGCTGCGGAGAATAGCTGAGAGTATGCGGGAGAATTCCGAAGTTATCAAGGATTATCTCATGAAGGAGACGGGAAAGACTGTGAGTTTCCTTGAGATATATAGATTTGTTAAGCGGATTATGTACTGACCTCTACCAAGCGTCTCATGGGAGAGATTGAGATTCTGGCTGCTATGGATCAGACGCAGTTCTGCGGTAAGCAGTCATTCTCATACACATTCGATCTTTGTACTGTACTAACAACCTGCAGTTGATCATGCCCTCAAGGACGAAATCGTCTTCGAAGACGCCGACGTCAAAATCCTCCAGACTCACGCCCCCCTAGGCACCGTCGGCGCCATCTGCCCCTGGAACTTCCCCATCATCCTCTCCAACATAAAAATCATCTCCTCCCTCATCACCGGCAACTGCGTCATCGTCAAACCCTCCCCATTCACCCCTTATGCCGTCATCAAAACCGTCGAACTCTTCCAATCCTTCCTGCCCCCGGGTGTCCTACAAGTCCTCAACGGCGGTGCCGATCTTGGTGCCGCCATGACCTCTCACCCGGGTATCCACAAGATTACCTTTACGGGTACCACGGCTACCGGTAAGCGGGTTATGGAGAGCTGTGCGAGTACGCTCAAAAAGGTCACCCTGGAACTGGCGGGGAACAATGCTAGTATCGTCTGTGATGATGTCGACATCCCCACTGTGGCAGCCAAGATTGCCTCGGGTGGTTTCTTCAACGCGGGACAGGTGTGTGTGGCGACGAAGCGGGTGTATGTTCCCGAGTCAATCTTTGACAAGTTTGTGACGGAGCTAGAGAAGCAGGTGCGCAAGGGGTTTCAGGTTCAGACGGACCAAGAGTCGCCGGCTGTATTCGGGCCATTGTCGAATAAAATGCAGTACGCTGTTGTACAAAAGATCTTTGATGATTGCCGGAAGAATGGGTATGACATGCGGTCGCTGGATAAGGTGCCGGAGAAGGGATTCTGGTTGCCGCCGACCATTGTCGTGAACCCGCCGCAGGATTCAATGGTAGTTCAACAGGAACAGTTTGGTAAGTGCTTCATCTTCTTTTTTCGTCTGTCGTCATCAACCGTCTTATATACTAACATTATACAGGTCCTATTCTCCCCATCATCTCCTACAGATCCATCGACGAGGCTCTTCGTCATGCAAACCTCGCCAACTCTGGTCTTGGCGCCTCCGTCTACAGCAATGACCTTGTCAAGGCCGAGAGTATCGCCCGGCGTATCGAGTCTGGAAGTGTGTGGATTAACGTCAGCGAAAGACCGCATCACGGAGCGTTCTTTTCGGGATGGAAGGATAGTGGATTTGGCGGAGAGATGGGCGCCCGAGGACTATTGTCGTATACTTACACTCAGTCTTTGCTCTTCAACAAGGAGCGCAAGTCGAAGCTGTAGTGGGAGAAGTGAGGTCTGACTTGTGTTTTGTATTCAATTTTTTGTAACGATTGATAATGTTTGATGAATTTAAAAAATTAAATATTGAAAGTAGAAAGCTCACTGCTTAGTCATCAATGACATTTAGGGTTACAGACCCTACACACTAACCACCACTTGTATGACAGACACGCTTTTCAAATATTTCTTCCATTTCCAATTGCATAACCACATCGTTATTACCAATGCCCCGAAAAGTCAGTATTCAATAGATACTACTAATGGATACTCACATATCTAACAAGATACACAGAACGTTACTGCCGATTCTCGCGCTCTCAATCGTGCTAATCAACAACGCAGCCGCGCCCGCAAACAAGCCATCATCATCGATCTACGGCAACGTATTGCTCTTCATGAAGCTGCTGAAACCCAAGCCACTATCGAAATGCAAGTAGCTGCTCAGAAAGTGGCTACCGAAAACAAAAATTTGCGTCAACTACTCAAGCAGTTTGTTTTAGATGAACAGGTTGATGATTGGTTGAACAAGTGTCAAACGTCGGCCTCTGATGGGGTTGCCGTCAACAATGACAGACAAGAAGAAACAA
The DNA here is from genome assembly GCA_002018255.1 of Bretziella fagacearum. Classification (NCBI taxonomy): domain Eukaryota; kingdom Fungi; phylum Ascomycota; class Sordariomycetes; order Microascales; family Ceratocystidaceae; genus Bretziella; species Bretziella fagacearum. The sequence continues at coordinate 8,762 of MKGJ01000371.1, read as the reverse complement.
GAAGAGACGTGGATCCAGTGAGGAAAGAAACAACAAGAACCTCTGATGTAGTGAGGCATCCAATGGAGATGGAATGTACTGTGGCAGCGGGGATATTAGCGGAAATGCATGGACACAAGGATGCTACGGGAGTTCGCCGGGCCTTGGGATGCCATGGATCAGAGTCATGCACAGTCAAGAATACTCGAGTATTTGATTTGATGGATTCAGTCTGAAAGAAGGAAACCTTTTTTTTTTTTTTTTTTTTTTGTTTTTTGTTTTGTTTTCAACACCTGTCAAATTTCAGACCGCCACCTCCTTTGCCTCGTCCTCCTTCCAAACCAACTTCTTCCTCAACCACCGACTAAGATACACTAAGCCAACCAACACCGGCACCTCCACCAACGGCCCCACCGTCGCCGCCAACGCCTGTCCACTATCCGCCCCGTAAACCGCCACTGCTACAGCAATTGCCAACTCAAAATTATTACTTGCCGCCGTCAACGCCTGTACAACCGCCAACCGATATCCACACCTCAAGATTCTCCGCGCGGCCCACAACACGCTGACATATAGCACGAGAAAGTACGCAACCAAGGGTGCCGCCACTCGAGCAACCGATGCAATCTGAGAAACCACACGGGCGCCCTGCATGGCAAACAGGACAATCACAGTGTACAACAGCCCGAGGAGAGCCACCGGGGATATGGCCGCGACGAAGCGAGGGTATAGATGTGGCCGCCGAAACAAATGGAAGAGTGATTGTGTGACGAGGGCGGCGGCTAGTGGGATACCGAGAAAGATGCCCACGGAGCGGGCTACTAGGGAATATGATGGGATTGCTATATCCTTTGCGGATGGATCGGCAAGACGGAGGAGGCCCGCTGAGAGAGGGGCGAAGAGGATGAGTTGAAGGAGGGAGTTTAGGGCGACGAGAAGGGCACAGTAGGTTGTGTCACCGTCGGAGAGGGCCGTCCAAACTAGGACCTGGAAGTGAGTACTGTTAGTTTCCAATTTGGGTTGAAGAGGCTAGGGAGAGATGCCTTCTTACCATTGCAATACACCGTCCTAGTCCTACAACCACCAATCCACTCCGTAAATCCCCCCGATCCGGCAACATTGCCCACGCCAATCCCGTCATCCCCAACGGCGCCACCACCCAATTAACCACCACACTAAACGCCAACTGCGCCAGAACCCCCTTTTCCTCTCTTTTAGGCATCGGCCCGGCCCGTAACTTCTGCTCCTTGTTCACCAAGTCACGCAAGGCGGTAAACGGTACACCACACAAGAGGGGGTACATCATGACCAAGAGGCCAATGAGGAGGGGGATGGAGACGTTGCCAAAAGAGGAGGAGTGTTTTTGGAGGGCGGGGGCAGCGGAAGGGATGAAGGCGCCGAGGAGCATGCCGATGGCCATGGCAAGGATGATCCAGAGGGCGAGGAAGCGGGAGAGCCATGGGAGGGAGGGTGATGTGGAGGACGGGGGAGAGGGTGGGGGAGAAGATGTTTCTAGGGTTATATCTTTTTCCATTTTGAAATATTGTAGTCTTTCGTGAAAACTACCATGAAATAATCAAGAGTTTATCCTGGCTTGATGTGATTTAAAGAAAGATGTTGGCGGTGTGGTTTATATAGTTCCACATTTAGCAATGTAAGTTAGTGGGAGACCAATCAAAAGTCGGGAGTGTGTCACTCCCGCCTGCATGATAATCAGGGTTTGCTATTCGACAGGTTTCTGTAGTGTATCCAGCAAGAGTTTGACAAGATGGCGATTGGGATAACTATGGTGTTCACTTGTTGTATATTTGTTTGTTAGTTGAAATCACTCTCTAATCTCCCTATCAGCTTTATCTTGAGCTTCATTAGGACTATAACCCTAACGTCATGGTATCCCTAACGACTACCCTCCAATCATCATTATTCACGATAAATTTTCATTCTTCAGCTTCAATCAAAAGTAATCTCTCCGAATTCGTCGCATTTATAAAACCAATTCAAGTCGCGTTGTACCAATCAAATTTCTTCTCCGTCCACTCACCATCAATTCCATTAACAATCACCAGATCAAAACCGCGTCCAACTTCCCAACTGAACCTCGATCCCCATAACCAAAGCCAATCGCTTCGCTTCAACCATCGCCCACCGAATCCGATTCCATATACAAATACACCAAATCATGCAGGAAGCTCCAGGCGCCGGGGATCCATCGCAAGATATGGCGAGGATTCATCCCGTGTTGCCACTAGGCCAGGTCTTTCCGATTCAAATCGGCAGTCAACTCTTTAGGCTTTCGGGAGCCTCGCTTTCATACGATGGTATGGAGCTACCTTGGTCTATATTTTGGTCTGTCGTGTCTACGGTGGATTGCTGACATGTGACAGCTCCGTCATACTTTTCGGAATGGTTCCGGTGTAAAATGATCGAGGTCAGCGGCCTAGGTCAGGATATTAGCAATGTACCTACGTTGTACATTGATCGAGATCCAGAAACCTTTAGAGATATCGCATTGCATTTACAAGGCTATAATGTCAAAGTACGCGATGGCACACACTTTGTACGCCTATTCGCAGATGCGCAGTTCTACCAACGTATACCCGTTCCTAACCTCGCCGTCTTTCCCGCGTCAAGAACACTCCCCGTCCGCTAACATCATACACTTGCATATCTAGTCCCAAAGCTCATCTCCCAACTCTACGACGAATCTATCTTCATGGCCATTGGTGACCGCGAATTCAAGATCCCACGTGAAATATTTACCGATCCAAAGCACACGCCCAACTATTTCTCCCTTGGCTTCGCCATGTTCTTTAGCAACGAGCAAGATCTATTCCCCGGACTTAACCGTGACTACCTACTAAGGCCGCCGTCAATCTTGCCACCCGCGGTCCCCAACCGCAGTGCTGATGTCTTTGCCGATATCTTGAAATTGCTGTGTGATTATCCGGTAGAGATCCGCAATGAAACACACCGCGAGGCATTGTTGCGGGATGCCCGGTATTTCAATTTCAAGGCGTTGGAACAAAAGTTGATTCCATGTCATATCAGCTATAACCCCCGCCGCGACAAGAAGGAGATTATCATCCGTATCGACCATATAGTAAAGAGTGGCCTGGCGTTGGATAACAGCCCGGACACCCGGTGGTTACAGTATAAGCGGCCGCATGACATTGACGCCACGCATATGGAATTGATTGCCGAGATTGGCCAGGAACTGACAAGGTTACACCTTCGGCCTAATGGTTCTGTGGGTGCTGAGTTCCTGGGAGAGTTCTCTACAAAAGTCGGCAAACTCACACAAATCATTGCCGGATTCCTTGGCATCCCCGCAAAAGACGACGAAGCAGTCGCCCGCGGTGGCCCCGAGGCACGTCCGGGTATCAACACCCTCACAGGGCCCTACGTACCCTGTATTCTCGAACCAGAGACCAACATTGTCCTTGACGGCAAGGAATACTTGTTGTATGAAGAGGCAGGTGTCGCAGCTGGGGTTGAGGCGTTGGAAATGGGATCGCGGAAACGGAGGAGGACGGAGACTGGGAAAGGAGTGGAGGAGTGGGTTGTTCAGAGGGGGCAGTGGAGGGTAAAGGTTCAGGCGGATCCGCAGGCGAGGAATGGGTGGTCGATGGTTTTGGTGGGGGTGAATATTGATGCGGTGTCGACCGAGAGGACAAGGAATGCAACAAGAGGGTTCCTGACGTAGGAACTAGGTAACCCCAGAAAACATTAGCAACAACAACCCTAATGAATCACATGTTAAATCAGACCTTTCATAAATTTCAAGCATAAAACTCACTGAAGTAACCAAGAACAAAGTGGCTTGTAAACGCCAGCTAAATTAGGAAGGAAGCTACGTTGGTCCCTGAAGTGGGGATCCGAATCGTCCCGAACCAATCAGCACCGCGGCCCTGCGGGGGTCTACTAAAAGCCGCAGTTTCCTTGTTTGGTTACAAAGACCTACCTACTGGAGCTCAGGAAGGTTTTTTTTTTTTTTTTGGGGTATTTGCCCTATTCAGTCAGAACCGAGAAGAAGCCAAGTTTACAGACTAACTGAAAAGGGTTGACGATATAGAAAGACAGATGTAAAATACATAGCAAAGATTATATAAATCTATAAACTTTTGTAGAGAGTGACAATTGGACTATATGGCTTATTGGTTGGACAAGAAGTTACTTGGCGTTCGGCCGGTTTCTAGCAACGCAAAGTCCGTGAGCGCCCGGGCGCCCATTCCTCAACCAGCCCAGCCTAGCCTAGCCTAACACAGCTTCCAATTATCAATTTGTAGCTTGTCAAACTAGGAAAGACCGTCTCCCGCATCACCGTCAATTAAAAAAACGCGGGTAACTTCTTAAAAAAGAGAAAAAAAAAAAAAAAAAATTGTTGCCTTTTTTTCCAGGCTCCGGATCATTTTCGGCTCCACTGAAAGCTGTCTTCTTTTCTTTCCTTCCTTCTGTCTAGAATCAAAGCAAAAAAAGAAAAGAAAAAAAAAAACTTCTGAAAAGAAGAGAACACAAAGTCAAAGAAGCCCCATTTCCGCTCCTTTTATTTTCTCTCTTTTTCTTCTTCTTTTTTTCTTTTCTTGGTTGGTTTTGTCGTCATCTTCGTCGTCCTCGTTGTTGTTTTCTTTCTTTATTTTAATAAACCCCCCCCCCCACACCCCCCCAAAATGTCTGCCGCTACCGATAAGCCCACGGGCCTTGCCCTCTACTCCCGTTTCGCCCTGGCTGGTGCTATTTGCTGTTCCATCACCCACGGTGCCCTGACTCCCGTCGATGTGTAAGCAATTTCTTACGTCTTGCGAAAATGCCCAAGGACGAGAGACAAGACGAGTGATGCCACGAAGCGAATATTGATGAAGCGAGAATCGACAAATCAAATCGGTGATTGAGTTTGACCAGTGGTAGTGGTGGAATTGAAAATGAGGGAGACTTACTTGGCGAGCCCCTCTTTGTTCCGGCCAAATACCGCATACCTACACGATGGCGCTCGCTCCGGATACCGAGAAAGACATATTTCGTTACACCTCAATAGGTCATCATAATCACCAATTGGCTATCAGATTAGTCATAGCTTCTGATCAACCACCCGACAACCAACTTCCAGCTACTCTTAATCTCGCCTTGTTCTTATCGCCGTCGACACCGCTCACATCTTCCAACGTAGCATCTCCTAGAAAACATGACCAACTAACACCTTTATTCTCTACAGCGTCAAGACTCGTATCCAGCTTGACCCCGTTACCTACAACAAGGGTCTCATTGGTGGTTTCCGCCAGGTTGTCGCCAAGGATGGTGCCGGTGCTCTGCTGACCGGTGCTGGCCCCACCTTTGCCGGTTACTTCCTGCAGGGTGCTTTCAAGTTCGGTGGTTACGAGCTGTTCAAGCAGAAGTGGATTGATGCGCTTGGTTATGAGACTGCCGTTCAGAACCGTGGCGCCATCTACATTGCCTCGTCCGCTTCCGCCGAGTTCTTTGCCGACATTGCTCTGGTAAGTGTGAACACTTTTGGGGGGCAAAGTATTCCCAAAACGACAAAAAATGCTAACCTTTTTTTTATTCCGTCTTAATAGTGCCCCCTTGAGGCTACCCGTATCCGTCTCGTCTCTGAGCCCACCTACGCCTCAGGTCTCATCTCTGGTTTCTCCAAGATGCTCAAGACCGAGGGTGTCGGTGCTTTCTACGCTGGTTTCGGTCCTATTTTGCTGAAGCAGGTCCCCTACACTGTCGCCAAGTTCGTCGTCTACGAAAAGGTCGCCGAGGCTATCTTCCGCCGTATCCCCAAGAAGGACATGTCCGACGGTGCCCAGACCCTGGTTAACCTGGGTTCTGGTCTGATTGCCGGTTTCGCCGCTGCCATCATCTCGCAGCCCGCTGACACCATGCTGTCCAAGATCAACAAGACCAAGGGTCTGCCTGGTGAGGGTACTGCTACCCGCCTGATCAAGATTGGAAAGGAGCTGGGTATCAAGGGCTCGTTCACTGGCATTGGTGCGCGTCTGTTCATGGTTGGTACTCTGACTGCTTTCCAGTTTGCCATCTACGGTGACGTCAAGAAGGCTCTGGGTGCCACTGGTAGCGTTGAGATTTCCAAGTAAACAGGGCTGGCTGACTTTTAGTCAGTTTTGTTTTTCTTTTGTTCTGTGGAGGGAGAGTGTGGTTTTTATAATACTAGGATATCCCCAGGTAGACAAAAAGTGTACAATATCTAACCTATACTTTACTTTTTTATTCTCGGCATGAAGTGTCTTGATGTTTGTAATGTTAACTTGGAAGTAGCACGATAGTAGGTGTATTTGATGGAAAGTTGACATTGTATTACTATCTTATATCATGGTAACACAGTAAACTATACTCTTAAGCAAACAGTTACACAGGACAACACATTACATTATTCATAGAAGCTAGAAACAAATATATTGCAATATGAAAATAGGTATATGTTGAATAAGCTATTTTCTTTCAAGATAGAACAAGTTACTTTGACAGGACATCTTGTGTCTGTTCCTCGGGCTCTTCCTCGGGCTCTTCCTTTGGCTTCACTGTTGAAGATTGAGGCTCTGGTTTAGCGTTCTTAGTATTTCCCACCACCAAAGCCACATTCGCAGACGGTGCTGTCAACCGGGATCTCATCTCTACCACAGCACATGCAGCGGCCCATGCTTGCGATTTCAGTAACCGAGCCGTGAATTCTTCTTGTGGATAGATAATGGACACGTTGTCTGATGTAATATCTTGGCTGTTAGTTCTTATTGAGTTGAAAACAAGAGGGTTGTAAATACCTAGAATAGAGACTCGAGTTTGATATCAGATATTGGTTGATGATGGAGGAATTGAGAAAAGGGATACATGATTTACCCTGTGGATAACCAATAGTATTTTATATTCTTCAGAATATCCGAAATCTACTTGAGCATATCAGCATGACGCAGTGCTGCGTAATCTGTCTTGAGATAACGGAGATTCAAGAACGCCCGAAATCAGTGTACTTTCAGTTCGATGATGTTGTTTTCGGTCCCGTCCTGCAGCATGATTGTACTTTCCGGAGCCTATCGTTTCTCATCGATGCAAATCGTCACGTTCAGCAGGTATTTATTGACGCCGTCTTACTTATAACTCGACTTGACATCTCCAAATCTTTTAAACCGTTAGCTGATCACTTTACAACTGCAGTTTGCCACCAGGCGTTTCTTACATGCATCCGCTGTACGCTTAATATGCATCATGATGAAAGTTGTTAGCCGAGTCTGGGTTGAACAAGTAAGCAGATGTATTGTGACTATTGATACCGGGGAGATAGGGGTATTACCCGCCGGAGTATATTGATTCTCATGATAGGACATGATAGGGAACAAACTCAATAGAATATAGTTATTATTATCAGCAGATCTATTATACGCAAAACTAAGAAGCTAAAAGGAATGTCCCCCTCAATAAACAGTTGCTTCAACTCCAAGAAAAAATTAATCAGCCCGTAGTAAACTCCAAGTGACCTAAAACCTCACTATACCACAGGTTCCCTCTACACACTCGACCCCTTCATCCATTCCACCGCCCTCTCCTTCTTCCTAACCAAACTCCCCACTTCCTCTTGATATCCCTCAAAACCCGTATCTCCTAACTTGCCCAACGGAAACTCCCCATTCATCCGCCGTATCCCACTCATCGCCCAGCGGACCTTTCTTGTCACTCTGGTATTCTCATGCTTGCGCTGACGGTCAACGTTGATGACTGTGGCATACACTTGACAAGTTCATCGACAAGCTCTTGGTCATCGGGCTTGCTAAAGATGGTCGAGTCGAAGGGGTTTTGGTACTTGTGGTGGTAGTATTGGTAGTGATTTGGAGGTTTCTCGAGAAGGACTTCCCCGGCGGCTAGCTTTGCTTGGATTTCGTTGGTATGGTCTGTTGAGTAGGGGGGTCGTCGATGCCGTACTTTTTGGCCATTGCAGCTGCGGCCATGATGTGTCCCATGAGCAATCCAACAATTTGCTGGGCTCTGTTCTTCTCATCCATGGTCCATTTGTCGGTGAAAAAGTTGGGTGACATCTTGTCGTACCACAGAAATGTCCAGAGTTTAATGTCCCCGAGGAGAATTTGATAGGTTTGGATATCGGCGCTGGTGCTCTTGGTATCGTGGAGGATGGCCTCGAGATCCATGATGTTTTTGCCGAGGGAGATGAGACCCAGTACATCGGTGTAGCTGTTGAGAAGCATGGTTGACGTGTGGTCAAATGTCCGGTTAGATGCTGATATGCAGATGTAAAGTTAATTGTATAGTCAAGAGACAACAAAGCAGTTGACAACTGGATGTACATGAAATGATTCTATGATTCATGATTGGTGCGAAGGGGCAGAGCATATGGTTATTAAAACCATGTCAGTTCTCTTTGTAACTCTTAATCTTCACTTGAAATAACTACCATCATCACAAATTGTCTATCATGGCATTACATGTTGGATTCCAAAAGACGAGCCCACACCTCCACTTCATAATATATCTCTGTGCCCCAGATCTTCTTGGAGGGACCCAACTGTGCCTGTAGTCCTCCTTTATCTGCGAACAGCAATGCACCACATTTAAAATAAAACATATACGGTTGGTACTCGGGTGGTGTTATTGAATATGTTGCGGATATAACAGTCGAGACCCCAAAAGTACTTGAATAAGCGGCTGACTTCCCTGGAACTACCCCGTGACTCCCACCGCTATAGAACTCTTAGAATTAAACACCAACACTTTTATCTTCCCCATCACATGGCCTCCCACCAAGAACCCCCCCCCCC
>MKGJ01000369.1:0-11737 GCA_002018255.1 Bretziella fagacearum | reverse complement strand
GGGGCTGAGGCTATGAAGCTAAATAGACAGAGACAATACAAATGACATCATGTGCAGATCTGTGTCAGTGTATACTATACTCTAGTTATATATAAGTGATATATAAGTGACCACACGCCACTCATGGACTTGATATGTGACTGATGTTTCTAGATCCAGCTTTCTTTTGTTTACTACACCTATAAACCATGACCATAACAATCCTTCCTACCACTTCAATATTTATATACCAAGAGCCCAAGACACCGAGCCTATCTATCATGGGTGACCTACCCTCTAACAAAAGAAATATAACCTCACCTGACTCCAATCTCTTCTTGGATGTTGAAGATGACTTTGACGGTGAATCAGCATACTCAACTGTCAGCAATAAACCGGAGATGATGTATTGGTCATGGTTTAATATCTTTTCTAGTCCATCTCCGACTTCACATCCATCCGCTCCAGTGTCCTTCAATATCAAGGTGAAAATGGCCGCACCTACCACGCCATGAGTTCTGGAAGTAGGTATTACCAAATCGGATATCAGACCGCATGAACTAACGGCATTAGAATACGTCTACCCAAATGATGACCTTGAATCACAAAGGTTAGAACCTCAGCATAATGTCTGGTTGTTAATGCTCAAGGGAGAGCATGTCCTGTGTCCATATGCTGCTAAAGGAGCCAACCGTGTATTGGACTGTGGAACTGGAACAGGTATCTGGGCTATAGAATACGGTGTGTGTGTGTACTTGGATACTACGTTCCGAGAGACTCCCATCTATTGCTAACTCCCGATCTAGCCGACTTACACCCAGAGTCCGAGGTTATTGGTGTTGACTTGAGTCCTATTCAACCGTCACTGTATGTTTCCTCATGATCTTAGTTATCGAGTTTCCTTCTGCTAACCTCTATAGTGTTCCCGTCAACTGCTCTTTCGTTATTGATGATATTGAAAAAGACTGGGAATACAATGGTAAATTCGATTATGTATTTGCCCGTGCTCTCACCGGCAGTCTCGCATCATACCCAGACTTTATGAAGAAAGCCTACGAGTACGAACCTCCCCATCTCTAAACCACCAGTGACCCCCTCCCCCCAAATCCCAGATACTAACACCCTTCTAAGCAACCTCGAACCCGGCGGCTGGATAGAACTCCAAGAAATGGACATCCCCTACATTTGTGACGACGACACCTTACCCCCCAACCTCGAAGTCCACAAACTCGGCCATCTCTGTGCCTCCGTCTATGAAGCCATCGGCCGAACACTCTCGCCGATGACAAATCTCTCCCAATGGTTAAAAGAAGCCGGCTTTGAGAATATCGTCGATCATCGGAATAAATGGCCCATGAACCCGTGGCCAAAGGATCCCTTTTACAAGGAGATTGGTGCGTGGAATCTGGCGAATATGGATTCAGGATTAGAAGGGTTGTGTTTGGCGTTGTGTACGAGGGTGCAAGGATGGTCCGCGGAGCAGACTTTGACGTACTGCACAGTGGTGAGGAAGCAGTTGAGAGATCAAAAGATTCACGGACATTACAGAGTGTAAGTTCTTCAAGACTTTGTCGTCATGATGATTGCTAACAAGTCTATCAGGGGAGTTGTCTATGCTCAGAAGCCACTTGATGCCGAATTAAAACAAAATATACTTGAGATTTCGTAATCTCAACCCTCTTGTCCCAATTTCTAAACCGCAACCGCAGATCCACCGGCTGCCCCCGCCACGGCCGCTGATCTCTCCATCTCCTTGATACAAATCCACCCACCCGTCGCCACCGCCATCACCTCCCACCTCTCCCCCAACAACCCACTAGCCCCCGTCCCCAAAAACCTATACGTGGCCAACTTCGTCCCCCGAATCGCCCGTGTATCCCACGCCGCCACCACCTCCATCCCATCATAAGTTTCAAAATCCCTCACGCACTTCCACCCCTCCAGTGCTCCATCCGGCGGCCTATCCGCGGCCTTCCTCAACAGAAGCCAATGCCGGTAGTTTCCCAGAATGTATCCCGAACCTTCACGGGTACGCCATTGGAAGGTTTCCCGGATGCGCCCCACTTCAATTGTAAACCCAAATCGACCAACTGTAGTAGAGCGGGGTCCCTTTTCGAGGGTTTCGGTGGTGGTTAGCCCGTCGGATAGTGGTCCTGGAGGACACAGAGAGACGTCAAAGGTGGAGCGGATAGAACGTTGTTTGATGCCGGCAAGGCGGGGGGAGGCTGTGGTGGGGCCGTTGTGCAGAACAAGGTGGTAGGGGTCGCGGAGGCGGGAGTGTTCGGTGAGGCAGAAGAGGGGGGTAGGTTTGTGTTCGCCGATGGTGCGAGTGCGAGAGAAGATGGATTCGTAGATGTTGAATGTGGCGGGGAAGAGATGGAGGGAAGAAGGGGTTGATGGGGGGGAGCCTCGAGGGGTCGGAAGCTGAGGTGGATGCAGTGGAGATTTGGAGATTAGAGCGGAGGGGCCGGCCGCGAAGGGTGATAGAGAGGAGAATGACTGTGCTGTATAAGGAGGTGGAATTTCGGATTGTATAGTGGGATGGGAAGCCATGTATTCGGATTCCTTGTCCCGCTTCTTTTCAAGCTGCGTGGAAGACATGATGGCTGTTTATACTGTGTTAAGATATTTGTGTCGGCCAAGTATGAAGATGATGAACAGTTTACAAAGTGATTCTGATAAAGATACGCAGTCAACTACCGCTTTATATCATTTTTCTCCAATCCCGTCTCTCTTTGTTCCCATTATAATATCACCACTCAAAACATCTTGCAGACATCTCGGAACCATCCTAGCCAATCAAAAGCTATGATAAACTCCACCTAATCCTTCATAAACCCCGCCTCACGCCAACAAGCGACGTCAATAAGCCAAGCGCATGCTTATACGCATCATTAAACTCGCGGTTGATATGAAAGCCTTGATCTGATTGTGGCACGGAGTGTCATTTGATCGCCGTGATGGGTGAGGTTGGTAGCCCGGATGTACGGCTGGGAGGGGGGGTTGTCTAACAGGGCTGTAATTGGAGGGAGGGCTGATTTCTTGGGCATACAAAAAAAAAAACAAAAGGGAGCTCATAAAGTGAATCAATCAATTCTATTTGCCCAATGGCCAAAATAGAATGGCAGCCTTGTGGAAATATGAAGATATCATGATACCATCATTTAAGCTCAGCCTCATTAAAAGTCAAGATAAATTGGTGCCTCAGCGCACAGATAATAGACAATGTTGTTAGTTGCCGTTTTGGGACGGCCGCCCAACCATGAGAATGAAGAAGACTCTGTGATAAATTGAGTAACTACTAGACTTTCTACAATCAATACCCCGCGCTTTGAAAGTATCTAAATTCACGTGATTCTCTTCACTTCCATGAATTTCTACCATAAAAATCTTCAATTTCCTCACTATAATCTCACCCAGTCTTCAAATCTCGCCCTGCTCCGAGATACCAGCCTCGAGTCCCTTAATCTGCAACGCCAAAAACCGCGAGAAATATCTGCAAAACGCCAAGTTTCCACCGTGGAACCAGAACCCGGCATGTCCCGTCCGCTGCCACATAGTCCGCATCTCTCCCTCCTTGTTGAAACCCCAGACATCGCCAACCCGATCTGCCACTGCATCGCCAAAGGTAATCCGTGTCTGCGACCGCATGTTCTGATATCCCGTTGCAAAAACCACCTGGTCAGCCTCCAGCGAACTTCCATCCGCAAATTCAATCCCAGACTCCGTCAACCGTGAAATCTCCTGTCCCTGCTTCACCTTGATTCGTCCATCCGCAATCAGTGCCGCCGCACCGACATCAATGTAGTACCCGCCACCCCTCTGGAAATACTTGAAAAACAGTCCCGCGCCGTCTGGTCCGGAATCCGTCTTGAATCCCGCCGCCGCCAACCCCTCCAACATCTCCTTATCCATCTCCGCCTGCTGCTCGCAAATTCTGACTTGGATTGCCTTGAGCACCGGCGTCGGCAAACTATGCAGCAGCAAATCCGCATCATCCACCTGCGGCCCATCCTCCGAGTAAAGAGCCTTGAGCGAAATGTCGGTGATGGCCTTTGAGGAAACCACATGGGTGCTGCTGCGCTGGACAATGGTCACGTGGTAGCCCTTTTCGACAAAGTCCTGTGCAATGTCATGTCCCGAGTTGCATGACCCGACAACAACAGCCCGCTTGCCAGTGCCGTTGGGTGCAGCGCCACGGAAATCCGAAGAATGCGAGAGGTTACCCTTGAATGTTTCAATGCCGGGGATAGTGGGCATATTCTTCTTGCCAGAGTGGCCGGTGGCCTGAATGACGTGCCGGGGGTGGAATGTTCGCTTCTGGACAGTTCCATCAGGCAAAGTACGGCTAACAGTAACGGTCCACTTGCGAGTATTGTCATCCCATTTGACGGACTCCATGGTAGTGCGTGTCCAGACATTCAGCTCTAAAAGGGTGGCATAGGCCTCGAAGAACTGGGCGAGCTTATCCTTGGGAGTGAAAATAGGCCATTGAGGGGGAAACGTCATGTAAGGGAGGTGATCATACCACACAGGGTCGTGAAGAACGAGCTGGTGGTAGCGCTTACGCCAGTTGTCGCCAACCCGTTCGTTTTGGTCAACAACAAGGGTGGAAACGCCGAGCATTTTAAGACGGGCGGCAATTGTGAGCCCGGCTTGGCCAGCACCTAAAATCAGGTGAGTATCAGCAAAAGTGTCATGTCAAAGAGAGATGGAGCAAAAAACTTACCCAAAACAAAGACTGCCGGTTCCGCACCATCTTCAAAGTTCTCTTCCGCAGCACGGCGCTCAGCCCAGTTCCAACGTCCGGGCTGGCCACCGTGTTCAACACCCTTGGCCCGCCGGGCACCGATGGCCTCTTCGTAACCTTTGAGGTTCCGCAAACTAGTATACAACGTGTAAATTTTCCACTCTCCAGCTTCCTCGACGACCTTGACCAGACCAATACCCGTTCCGATGACAGTGTCTAGCTCAAGGGCAAACTGTACACAAGTAACATCCGCCGGTCCATCAGCCCCAACGGTACCGCCCTGCATAGTACTCACCTGCGGTGCTTTCGCCGCGGTAGATTCATCAAGAGAGATGTTGACAAGGCGGAAGCCATGTTTGGAGGTGGCGGCATGCGCAAGGAATTCGCCAATAGAGGCTTGGGTGTGGGCAGTGCGGAATTCCCAGGTGAGGGCCAAGTGGTCGCGCCAGAAGCCAGAGGCAACGAAGAGGGTAGAGAGGGCAGAGTAGTTTCCGGAAGAGAGGTGGGTGTTGAAGGTGGCGATGAGGGAAGTGGCGATGGAGCGGGGGGAGAGGGTGGTGGGTTTGGGGGAGGGGAGAGTAGAGAAGCGGGCGACGGGGATGTTGACAGAGCCTGGGACTGTGCGCATGTGTGAGGGGATGTTGACGGTGGCAGCCATGTTGAGAATTGGAGTGTGAAGAGTGATATAATATGAAGGGTTATTGGGGGAAGGGAGTGATAACAGAGCCTTAGTTGGAGGAAATTGATGTGAGAAGTGGCAAGTAAGTTGAAAAGATGCTCCTACACGGAAAACATAGTTTGGGATCGAGGGATATGCGACTCTTTATACCTGAGTCTAGACCATTTGTAAATGCACCTACCTTCACATTACCTATCTTCACTCTCACCACCCTCAACCCACCCGTCCATAATATCATAGTTCCCATGATCGCAACCGAACCGCGAACCCGCGATCCGCTAGAGACTCTCTACCGTGGAGTTCCCGGAACTAGACATTCCTGGAACTGGAAGAATATCTATCTACTAACTTGTACGCCGCTGTGTGGCCATTACAACTATATCACGTCAGTACATCGCAAGTGAGGGAACTATGTGATGTCATCCTAGTATATCAGGGCGAATTAGATGACGAGGGTTTAACGCTCACATGAGACTACGTACTTTTGTGTATTTACCTGGACATATGAAGGACATGACAAGTTCATGAGTTGCGTTGTAGGATCCTACGGCCGTGTTGTGGAGTGGAGTTATTTGGGGGGTTGTTATAAGTCGGGAGTAATGATGGGTGGTTGACAAATGGGCAAAGGCCGATGGTAGTGGATGGTAAACGCAATGGTTGTGGTGACTGTTAACATACGAGGAGTGCATTCTTTTGTAAAGTTGGAGATGGCCAGACCAATGATGTATCACTTTCCAGCGCATGATGGCAAGGTTATTGAGTCAATGATGATGGGCAGGTCTCATAGGACTCAGGGTTGGAACCCGATCCGCTTGCAGATACCTTTGGTAGATGAAAATTCTTGATGCGTCGCTAGCTAGCGAAAAAAAGCCAAAACAGGGCCAGAGAGCTTGGGGTAGAGAGGCGTCTCCAACTGCCCCAAAAGACATATAACCGACTAACCGCCCTTTTTTTCTTTTTCGTATTTCCTTCCTGTCATCCGAGGAAGAGAGAGATGTTTTCAGAATAAAACAAGAGAGGGGAAGGAGGCGGTAAGGGCTGCTGTTCTCCAATGAACTGGAGATGCCAAGCGGGTTGTATGGGGTAGGACAAGGATAAGGTTTGTTGGTGAAGTTGGTGAAGTCGGGGTGAGTTTTGCCAGTGAATCAAGTTGACATGAGAGTGAGAAGGGAAGGGAAAGAATCGAAGTTGGAGATTGGTAGTTGGGGATAGAGGATGACCTGTATGCAAAGGGGTTTTGGACGAGGTTACGGTTGATGTAAGATGACGAGTGCCTCTGTCTGTATTTTGACTGATACAGAGTTCGTTGTCTTATTGGTTGGTGATATTGGGTTCATGGTGGATCTGGAATCCAGCCAATCAGAGAAGAGTTTATGGGAATTCCTTCATGGAGAAGGAAGTGAGACAAGGGTTAAGCATGAAAAACATAGTGATCACAGGATTAGTAAACACATCTGAGATAACCATGACGAAACTCAATCTTCAAATACACTGGCGGAAAAATTTGTGCCTTGAAGCTAGCTTTCATTCTGTCCGACAGGCTTCGCATTCGCGAGGTTGACTTTGGAAACATTTGTAAAAATGTGAGACATTGCTTTTAAAAACACACCACTAAAATAATCCCATCAACCCATCAGCAGATATCTGGAGCTTTTAAACGCCACTGTTAAATCATATGGTTCGTATTTGTTGATGGATACAGTCTCACATGAATCTGCCAAGACACTTGAATCAGGACATCATGACCCGAGTATCGGACACCAAGTATTCCATACGTACCAGTACCCCCCTCTCTATCTTCATATCTCAAGTCCCTTTACCTCCAACTAACCCTCCCCCCCCCTCCCTGTCAACTGCCATCTGTCAGGATCATTAGAGTGTGGAGTCTGACGACCTACGTGAACGACTGGCTTAATCTTGTTCCCATGGAGAGGACACCACCTGCCAAGTGAGGCTCTGTGGACAGATGGAAGTATAAAAAAAAACTACATCTGAAATCTTCTGGATTGCATTTGGCATAGAAAAAAAGGGGGGGGAAGGAACATGGTTGACTGTTGATGAAGAAATTCTCCAGATGTCCGGTCAAATGGATTTGCTCTGTATATAGTTGTGTCACCAATGGGTTGCCCTGGCAAATGAGCCTTTTTGGATACATACATCAGGAACGGATTGTTGGTTTGGAGAAGATATCTCATCAGGAGATAGATACCGGGACAGGCGGGAGGAGGTGGAATGGGCAGAGGGAAATTAGATGTTATTGGGAGGGCATACGGCAAACAGCTGATGGTTGACATTGTAAAGTTTTATATAATAGCCATATACCAAGATAATACTGCTTTCGGACAGACCAAGAACTCAACTAACCTCCATATCTCTTCATCTATAAGAATCACAAGAGACCTCTTCCCCATTCCTCAATCATACCCCTTAGATTTCCATCTGTCATCCATCCTTATTATAATCACAAGCTTCCCAATACCACACACCATCACAACCCTCCCCCTTGAAACCAACCAAACCTCACTTCACTTCAAAATGTCCCCTTCCGCCTCCTCCTTCTCCCCCAAACCCTCTGTTGAAAAGCATGAAACCATGCCCTCCCGCCCCCACACCTCCTCCTCCGACCACTTAAACCCCACCCGGGGTTCCGCCCCCATGGGCACTCCCCTCGAACACCACCGCACCCTCGGCTCCGTCAGTATCCCCCCCGAGATCTTTGAGCAGCTGTATCTGGCGCCAAAGAACCGGGTCAAGGGGGATCTGAGGCAGAAGTTTGGCAATCCGACCCCGGTAGCCATTGGAGGGTTTATTTTGACGACGACGCCGTTAAGTATGGCCTTGCTGGGGTGGCAAGGGGCTGGAGGGTTGGTGGCGCCGGCTAATGTGTAGGTTTTCCCTAATGATGGTAGGTTTGTTTCGTTCAGTTAGCTAATGGAGTTGTTTATAGTGGAACTTATCTTTGGCTCGGTGGTCTCTTGCTCATCATCGGTGGCATCGGTGAATGGATCCTCGGTAAGCTTCATACCGTCACCCCTTTGTTCTAATCCTTTGACTAACAACATTAGGCAACACCTATCCCTCCACCGTCTTCATGACCTTTGGTGGTTTCTGGCTCACTGTTGGCACCACTCTTGTTCCCGGCTCAGGAGCCATCTCTGCCTACGCCACTGATCCCTCTGATCCATCATCTGGTGGTTCAAACCCTCAGTTCTTTGCAACATTTGCCTTTTTCCTATTGTGTCTTTCCCTGCTATCCTTTGTTTTCATGATAGGCGCCACCCGAGTTAACGTCGCCTTCTTCCTCGTCTTCCTGTCACTGGTCCTTTGCTGTAAGTATGATATATCCCGTCAATGACAATCGATACATGTGCGGTTTCTAACATTGCATAGTCGCTTTCCTCGCCGGCTCCTTCTTCCAAGCGGCTCATGGAAATTCTTCTCTCTCGCTGACTCTACAGCATGCCGGAGCTGGATGTCTTTTCACAACCTCTTTGTGCGGGTGGTGGATTTTCATCGGGTTGTTGTTGGCGTCGGTGGATTTCCCGATTGTATTACCTATGGGAGACTTGTCTACTCGCTTCAAGGGCAAGTCGGACCGCGCAAAGGAGTTTTAAACGTGATGGGAAAACGGACATGTACATAAAAGTAGTAGTTGTTATTGGGGGTTTACAAATTCGTGTGGGGTTGGACTGAAGTCACGTGGTGTGCTGGAGTTTATGATATCGACGAACCTGCCAGATACGGCAATTAATATAGAGACCCACAACTTCAGAATTGATTACGTTTGCTCTTTCTCTTTTCAGAATTTCAGTATTCGCACAACCCGAAATTATTGAAAATTGAAACCTAAAAAGACCCATTAAATAGTTGACAAATCGTGAAAATTCTTTTACCATGTACAGCCAAAAACAACTACGTCCGGACGTCCATTTCTTCCACCAGCCTTCCATCATCGTCCATCTTCAATCCCTCAATGCGCAACATCTTCCCAGCTCGTCCATCCACGACCTTCAACACGCTTCAGATCTTCCTCGGTGTAAACCTTGCCCGTCGTAAAGTAACCCGCGTTGATCTTGGCATCAATCTCCACTCTTGAGTCGCTAGGAATCATTTCTAGAACAGGGTTAGTTATCATCATCATCTCATATGCTTCACTTTGGCAGAGCAGGTACTAACCATCGGGAATCGGCACTCTCTCGAGAATCGGAATCCCCTGTTCGACAATCGCATCATGCTTCATGTTGGACATGGACAGCATGCGGTCAATCTTGGTGATACCCAGCCAGTGCAGAATATCCGGCATCAACGCCTGGAACCGCATATCTCTCACACCCGCCACGTTCTCCGTCCGCTGGAAGTACTTGTCAGCCGTATCACCACCACGCTTCCGCGCGTTGTACACCAGATACTTGACGACCTCACCCAGTGCTCTGCCCTCCTTGCGGAAGTACACCACCAGGCCACTGCCACCATTCTGCGCCTCCTTGATGGCCTCCTCGATACCAAATGCCAGGTATGGCCGACACGTGCAGATATCACTCTGGAAGACATCGGATCCATTGCATTCGTCATGTACTCTCAGGGCCAACTTGCAATTCGGGTCGCTCACCCGCTCCGGAGGACCAAAGATGTACACAGTCAGACCACCAATAGGTGGAAGGAACACCTTGATATCCGGGCGCGTCACCAACTCGGGGTACGAACCACCCATGTGCTCAAACAAGGCACGACGGAGAGTACCCTCATCAATACCGAAACGAGAGGCAATACCAGGGAGGTACCACACAGGTTCAACGGCAGCCTTGGTCACACGGACGTCGCCCTCGGCGTTAGTGACAATGGTGCCATCAACGGGGAGACGGCCAGCCTTGATTGAGTCGACGATTTCAGCGACACGCATGTGCGCTCTCGTCACGGCAATCGTCGGCCGGACATCCAACCCATCATCCAACAACTTCTCATAATGCTTTATAACATCCGCACCAAAGGGATCCAGGGACACAATCTTGGTTGGATCACCCCAGGCGGCCTGGAACGGGAAGTTGAAAGATGGTTGGGTGTTGGTAAAGGAGGGGCGGAAGTCGGGAGGCAAATCACCAGAGGCAATAGCCAGGGCATTGTATACAGAGTAGCTGCCACCGTGGGCGCCAATCGCATTACGACGGGAAAGAGTCTTGCCGGAGCGGGACACAAGAACGGGGCCACGGACAAGAGGATCGGGAGAACCCCAATTGAGGGGAATGGGGTCAACAACACTTTGGCCGGGATAGGTAGTGAGCTGGTAAGTGGGTGAAAAGTTAGTGGGGCGTGCTGTGAGGAGAGAGGAAGAGAGAAAAAGTGGTTGGTTGGGCTAGAATATTGGTGTGGATGAGGACTTACGATGATACGGCTGTTGTACTTGGGGGCAGGGGGTTGTTCTGAGGCCGTCTCTTCGGCGGGTTTGGTAGATTCGGCAGTCATTTTGATTCCTGGGACAATGGTCTCCGCGGCAGGTTTTTCAATTTTGGAGCGTTTTGAAGGTGGGGGACTCGTTGTTGTTGGTGTTGTTACAGATGATGCAAAGTTTGCAATATTCCAAGAGTGGGAAAGGACGGGGGAATCAAGGCCAAGGCAATATGTGGTATTCATGTCGATGGGATAAAATGATTGAAAGGAGAGAAGGGCGGCGGGTTGGGGTTATAAATTTGGGGGGAGGGTGTGGTTGCGAATTTTTGGTGGAAGGCGCAGGGCGGTGCAAAAGCGAGGTATGCAGTGGTAAGTGAGGCGGGTGGTGATGGGACGTGATTGTGTACGGAGACAGGGAAGTATTAAGGGTAGCATGGGTTGATACCGAGGGTGCTTGATTGAAGTTATCCCAAGTCCGGCTATCTCTCTCTCTCTCTCTCTCTCTCTCTCTCTCTCAAAGGGAATCATCTCCCCTGAAATCTTGTTTGATATCAGACTCTTTTGGGTGTATCCTCAACTTCTTTCATTATTCCATCTCGATAACCCCCTCTTGTACACACCCCATCACAAAAACACACCTCCCCCCTTCCCTATCGTCACCCCCTCGTATCACCGCAACCCACCAACTCCTACACATACATGCCAGCACATATTCACCCTTCCCGTCCTTCCCAATAATCTCCCCTATCACGCCTTGATCACTTGACCCATTTCACCCATCTTTCTTCCCCGGACTCCCGTTGGAAACCGCCTGAATATGCCCCAATTCCCTGGCGCTGGATATTCCCTGTAATGCATCCACGTGCAGTAACGATGAGCTCCAAGCTTGGGTCAAGGGCTTGTCTTTTGGAGAGCCTATAGCAGGGAGGGAGGGAGGGAGGGAG
>MKGJ01000368.1:0-24549 GCA_002018255.1 Bretziella fagacearum | reverse complement strand
TTCTTTCTTTCTTTCTTTCTTTCTTTCTTTTTTTGCTAGATTTTGTTCACCGACGGGGTGAATGCATGATGGAAGAAGAACAAGGCCGATGCTGATATTTTCGGAGGAACACGTTATCTTTAGCGTGTTGAAGATCAATCATAGTGAGACCCAAGAGAGAAAGGGAGAGGGGGAAAGGATCCTTTTACTCCGGTTCGGTTAACCCTAGACCCTATGATGTTATCGATAAAAAGTTACTGCCTTCATTAAACATTAATATAATTGACTAGTGTGTAATTGTACAACCCAATTAATGTTCCACGAATAATATATTGAGGTAGTACACACACTTATTGAACGTCCATTATCAACAACTCATCAAATATCCTCACCTTTCCCCAAGAAAAACCCCCCCTCCCCCCCCAAAAAAAAACAAGCAGAATTGTCTACTAACAAAAACAAGCTGCATATTGCGGTAACCCATTGCAGCGCAAGTACATTTTAGGGCCATGGAGCGAAATATAAGACGCCGTGACGGGGAACATGGAGGTTAGAAGGGAGTTTGGGGGTGGTTTAAAAAATCACGTGTTGGATAGAGGCATTCAGGTACTTGATACAAGCACAGTGTCTGATTTAAAACAAACCAAGTCAAAGGTATAAACATTGCAACAGTACTACTACATATACTTACACTTACATACACAGCAATATGTAGCAATGTATACAATAGTAGTAGCCTGTCTACATCGAGACATACACCGAACCCCATTCCATATTCCCCCTTGTAAACCTGCAGCTTCAGCTTTATTGGTTAGCCAGGCGGTTCGCGAAAGAAGGAAATAGCTATTCTGTGGCGTTTTTCTGTTTTCTGGTCTTTTTTCTTTTTTTCTTTTTTTCTTTTTTCTTTTTTCTTTTTTTCAAAGTTAATTTAGGGATTTATCTTTCCACTTAAGTTCCCCCATTTGTTTATACCCATCCTTTTAGGATGTTTAGGCGAGTTGATTTTTCTTCTGGTAAAGGGTTCCGGGCGCTGGGGAAGTCAAGTTTGGGGCAGGGTATTTGGGTAAGGGGAATTTGGGGGCGGAATGAATAGGGAATTAGTGAGATTGGATGGATGGTGATATTGGAATCTGGGGGTAATGAGGATGCAAATAGGTACTTTGGCTCATGTAGTAGACTTGTAGGTATTTGCAGAGTTAACCGCTCTGACACTGATATCAGCAAAAGATCAAAATATATACTTTGCTCTCTCTGTCTCTCTTTGCTTGTAGCTTTTCCAGAGGAACCCATGTTAGCCAAGGGGATTTCCTGCAGGTAATCTCACTGCATTGGGACAGGCTGATGGGCTGGCTAATTGGAAGTTGAGAATGATGTCTTGTTCCGGGGGATTCCGGAGCTTTGACATTGGCGTTTACTTTGGATTTGGATCAATTTGTTAATTAGTGACGTTATAGTCTATGAATTATAGAGGTTGTTCATTGGCTAAGTTGCTAGACTTCATTAGTGCATTATCATAATCATGGGCCTTGAATATCAGCCCCAAACATATCACGCTACCGAAATTACTCCTGGACTTTTACTAAACCATAAACGATTCCCATTATTATTTACACCTAACCCCCCCCCCCCCCAATCCCGCCTCAACGATAATTCCCCGGTCAGAGCTAGCAACCAACAAAAAGAACCCCTGGAATTCCCACTAGCTTGACAAATAGCAAGACTCAAGCAAGAAACTAAGACGGGTCGGGTCAGGTTAGATCACAGAGCGAATGAACAAAAAACTTTGGTCGTCTGACGGATGATGATGGAGGGTTGACTGTGCTAAAAAAAAAAAAAAGGAAAACCGGGCTTGCAGTAACGCTGGCGTTGGTGGGGAAGGCAAAAAAAATGGTAAAGTTGGATCGGCGGGCGGCCGTACTAATGGAGACCTGCAGTGTTAGTGTGCGGTTGGCGAGTTTCATGTTGAAATATTTTGGTTGCTTTGCCACTCGAATTTTCAGCGGAGAGAAACGGTGGTAAGGGAATCTAGGTATCTAGTCATTCAGGTTAGTTGGTGATCAAAAGTCAGGTTGACTGCGGACGATAATATAGATCAACTTCCCACTTCCCATAAATCATGAGAATAAAATGTCCCATCTTCGTATCAAAATCAAGCACTTAAACCCACCCCCAGAATACCTTCACTCCCCATCTCTCCCGGGGAGGGGGCTCATCCGCCAAAAGCCCAGGCCGGGCGATTATTTCGTGTGCCCAATCTACAAGCTTCCAGCTGGTCACAATACGTAAACTTCCAACCCAGTTTAACCACTTGCAGTTATCCAATGGTGGCATAAGATTGGAAATAGTAGCGGTGAAGAAGAAGAAGAAGAATAGGGCTCGGTGTTCTAGAACAAGGCTTCTAGACAATTTGGAACAAGTCCATCATCGTTCAATATGATAGTGACATATTGTTATCCGGAACTAGGCTAGACTGGGTTGGGTTAAGTTGGGCTGGGATTATTTTGACAAAGACCAAGAACAGTGCTATCTTTGGAAACATGCACATGTTTTTGCTTTTGCTTATATTAGCATGCTGGACAACAAAAGGTAGAAATCATGTGCTTCTCGCATTTTTTCTTTGCTTTTGCCATCGGGAAACACTACTCATTTCGTTTGGGGCCGGATAAAGAATTCATGTCTTCGTATTGCTTCTTTTTCTTTTTTGCCTGTGAACATGTTTGTTTCCGTTCTGGTACTTGTCTCACTATATTATGCCGACATGCCCCCTCACATGGCAAAGCCAAGTTTCGTCTTCTGGACTTGCATAAACGGACGGAGTGAACTTAGTAATCAAGGGAGTCACCAATATCAGGGCCGTCAACAAGTTGGTACCGGGGAAATGCTAGCTGTACAAAAGTACTAGAGGCTTTTCTCTCTTTCTTTCTCTCTCTCTTTCTCTCTCTCTTTCTCTCTCTCTCTCTCTGTGTGTATATTGATATTGTTCATGATGTCGGGTCTTTGCCGACTGCTTGCTGTCTGATCAGCCTTTTACATCATCCTCAACTGGAACTCCCTACAGATCTCCCCCCCCCCCAGTGATAATTCCTTCTAGTCACATAGCTAAATAGGCCTAAGCTAAGTTTTTTTCTTCTTGACTCTCTATTAACCAAAGTAAACCAAGGTATTGTCGTCTCCTCTCCCTGCCGCCAGCAAGCTGATAGATATATATTGCCCTCTATACTGGTGATAGTCTGTCCCTCCTCGGCCGCCCTCTCCTTGTAAAAAAAAAACACAAAAAAAAAACACAAAAAAAACAGAAAATCCCCAACTCCCTGATGTCTTTCTTCCTGGGCATTGCCAGTTTTACCTAATGGTTGGAACAAGCTATATGTCAACATCCCGATTCAATATTCAAAAATCAAAACCAGCAAACCCCCCCCCCCCTGAAACCAAATTCAAGTTCTATCCATATGTTCTTGTCCATCACTAGCTTTTTACAGGTAAGCCACCAACGATACAGGCATAATCTCCTCGGTCTCCCCCCCTAAAGTTATGACGCCCATGACTTCTTTTTTGTGGCAAAGCTTTTGGATGGTTACCCACAGTTCAATATATGCGCACGCTATAGTTACTGTTACAGCGGGTTTTACTGCTGTTCAGTGGTCCAGGCCCAAGAGGAGAGACAAGGGCGGCTGTTTCTGCAGTAAACCGAAAGCTACTGGTCTGTCTGGGCGGCTACAAGTTCATTTTCAGTTGCACAACTTTGGGATGTTTCAACTTGACCTGGACCGTCTATCCATAGCCAGCAAAACAGCTTTATCTTTCAACTACGTCACTGAATGTCCCCCATAAGTTACTCTTTCCCTCTTTTACCGGGGAAAAAAAGGACATTATCTGATCGCATCTTCAAGACATGCGCGGAACACGTCACTGCTTCAGCTCCGGGGTGACGGCCGGCCGGGGAACTTTAGTATACGGGGCGGAAGGTGTACTAATGTATTTATATATCTGGTCTGGCAGGTGAAATCCTCATTGTAACTCGGTTCATGGACGAAAAGCCTCTCTCGTGTTGTTGCCTTTCCATCTCCTCAACCCTCACTGTACTTGCTTTTCTACTCCTTCTCTTCCATATTCCCGTATTCCGTCATGATTGTCCGAGCGCCCACTTGAAGCCACCCTATGTGATATGAAAACCCTTATGCCCTTTATTCCATCCCTTCATAACCTGCGCACAATCCACAACCGGTGAATAAACCACGCCCCTTGCACAAAATATATATACATCCTTGCTTTCTAGTTCCCTCCTTCCATCATTCGTGCCTTCTCTCTCCTCCTTCTTCTCCCCCAGTCCAAGTGTCTCGTCTTGTCTTGTCTCACCCAAGTCTGGCTGGCTGGCTAGTGTGTCTTGTTCACTACGACACTACATTGCAGGAGTGACCGCACTTGCCGCTGTGCAATGCCACCGTACTGCGCACAGCATCAGTGGGTTAATGCCTCTGTGTACCTACTGTGTATATGTTGTTTGCCGTGTGGTTGTGGTTGTTTTGTTGTATAATTAATAAGTGAAAGTGGCTCTCTCACTACGAGCATCTAGACTCTGGAAACAAAAACTCCTCAATGAGCTAGCCGTCGTATTTGCCAACCCCCCGTAGTTACTGTATCAACTAATATATGTACCTACCTACCTACCTACCTACCTACTCAAATACATACATACATATATCCTCAGACGCCCATGTATACACCCCTTCTCTTTGTGAGTGAGTTCATACCAGGATTATGAGGCTCATAATCAATTTTTAACCTGGTCGTCTCGGAACACTCAGGAACCTCCATCTCCTGTTGATGCGTCATCAGCGCACCACGGACTGCTGTTATTTTTTGCAGCTCCAACTCGTTCCTAGGGTATCACGAGGACACTGATATATTTAATATTAGTCGACCCCCCCCCCATCTCGTTTTTGTACAATCTCAGGTTGACATGGGACAGTTTTCTCGGGATTCTCGTAGATGGGACGGACAGAAGAGTCATTGTTAATTTGAGGTTGTACAAGTTTGTAGAGAATTATAGAAATCATGTGCTAGGCTCTATTAACCCTATTCGTAGGTTATACACATACTGCTCAAAGGGTCTTTTGTTGATCAAGATCACGCTTATAGGACCTATCTCTATCAAACTTATTCCAAAGTCCTGCTGGATAAGAAAGATAAACCAGAGTTACTAATGTCTCAAATAAAAAAGGATTATCCATGTGGGGGGCATGCAGGCGCTATATGCTGATGAAAGCATGTGTCTTCTAACTGTTTGAACAAGTCTAAATCTAGCAACTAACTGAGACAATAGGGTAAGTCATTTAACAGTTTTGACTGTAACAGTATGTTCATAGTTCTAGTTGTCAAATTGAATAAAAAAAATAAAAAAAAAGTGGCCCGCGAAAGCATCATAAGAGTGTCACTATGAAAGTGACACTCAACCATTATCATTTTCCCTTGGTATTTGACAGCGCATGTATATATGCTACTTCTTTGTCGTGAGGGCACTCTCTAACTGTATCCCTAGAGAATTATGATCAATGTTGTAGATCTTGAACGAACTCAAGATAGTATAGGTTATGTGGCCTCTAGCCTGACACAGAAGTCACCGAGAAATATACCAACCATTCATAGTTGATATTATGACGATCCCGTAACCCAGGAAATCAACTGTAGGAACCAAGGGAATGTGATGGATTGATATTATCAAGGCAGCTTCATTGGCCCTAGAAGAATGTTGTTGATCATGAAATATCACGACCTAACAACAATGATTACTACACAAAGATGATCATCAAGACATGTTCCTGGTGACATGCTGTGCGTGTCCTTGAATGCAGTTCCTGGCAAACAAGAAGTCCCTCAAGTAACTATGCCGTTGAATGAAGGTTGGACTTTGAACTTTGGGGTATATTGATTTGTGATATAGGACGACGACGGGAGCTGTTGACGACCATGAAGTGCTGGGCTGGAATCACGGACAGGCCACATTATGTTTGGACGAATTGTGCTACCATGCCTTTTATATTGTATATATATACAATGATAATATTCATACATAGACATGTATATAAATCAAATCATATATTAATTAGTACAGTATGATTAACCGCGAATATAATTAACCAGAAAAAAAAGTGTGTATATATATATATATATATATATGCCATGGTATCACCAAAAAAAAAAACAATGTATCAAACAGATAATAACGTACACTCCCATAACAGAGTTCCCACCTAGCCAGACCAATCAAAAAATGTTCTCACGCAGCCAAGTTCGCATCTTTCCAACAACACCATTGTTGGATTTGACAAAGGCACCCTCAATCATCTTGTCTTGCTTGACAAGCTCCATGTCCTCCTTGAGGTCAATGTCAACCAAAGGAATAGGCTTGCTCTTCAGGTATATCTTGAAGAAGGCGTATAGGGCGATGAAGATAAAAATGTTGAGGTAGTTGGTAAGGAAACCAGAAGCAGTGAAGTTACCCTTGAGGAAGATATCCCAACCACTGAAGAATACGACAAGAATGACCATGATGAGTGAAAAGTAAGACATGTAGGGTTGAAGAGGACCCTTGTAGTAAAGGTCGTCTCGGGTGTAGCCCTGGGCCTTGAGGGCACGTAGAAAGCGGAGGTAAGTCACCTCAATAACGATCCAACCAATCATACCGGCAAGAGTGGTGATGTTAACGAACCAGCCAAAGACGACCGAGGAGTCATTGCTGACGCTCATGTACACAAGAGGCAGCAACATGCAAGTGGCAGCAACAGCGTAGTAGGGAACACCGCGGCGGTTGCAGACCTGGAAAATAAGAGGAGCATGGCCATCACGAGAAAGACCGTACAAAGTGCGAGAAGCGATATAGATGCAGGCTGATGATGCGGAGATGGCAGAAGTGCAGACAACGGCGTTGATGATGGAAGGGACAGCCGAGACTCCGGCACGTTTGAAGGCAATCACAAAGGGTGACTGGGCGGCATCACCAGTGGAAATGCTGAGAGACTCATCGTTGTAGGGGACGATAAGAGTCACGACGAAGATGGTAACAACGTAGAATATCAGAATGCGCCAAAAGATTTTCTTGGTAGCGTTGGCAATGGTACGGCGGGGGTTTTGAGTTTCATTGCCGGAGATGGCGACAATCTGGATGTTGCCATAAGAGTAGGCAGCGCTAATCATGATCTTCCACCAAGCGAGGAAATGGCCGGCATCGCCAGTCTTGACGTAGGCATTGAACGGACCAGGATCGCGCCAGTAGCGGAAGCCGAGACGCTCGTGGTTCGGGCCACCACCAAGATCGATAACTAGACCACCAATAATGAGACCAAGGATGAGCATGATTTTGAGCGAAGCAAAGATGACCTCGGACTCGCCATATAGACGCACACCGCAGAAATTAAGGGTTACAATGAAGACCAAAAAGATGGTCAGCCAGACACCGGGGTTGATGCTATCGTTCCAGTACTGGACAAGAGTGGCAGCAGCAGACAGCTCGGCGGGAACGGCAATGGAGATGGTATACCAAAAGTTCCAGCCGGTAGCAGCACCAAGAGCAGGCTCTACATATTTGGTAGCATGACGGATGAAGCCACCGGTCTGGGTGTGGAAAGAAGTCAGCTCTCCAGTAGTGTATGAAATACCGGCGGTGACCAGACCCATGACGAGATAAGCCAAAAGAGTGCCGACAGGACCGGCAACCGCAAGGGATCGGCCAGAGGACAAGAAGAGACCAGTACCCTAAAAGACAAGATGATGTTAGACGGATAAATTGATGACGTAATCGAGGAGGTAGGTATAATACATACAATCATGCCAGCAAGGGCAATCATGTTGATATGGCGTGAAGCCAGGTCTCTCTTGAGACCCTCGGACGTCGAGGTCATTGATTCCATGTCGGCGGCATTGGAGCCAGTAGTGGCATGCTTCTCCGTAGAATCCATGATTGCTGATTATTAGGGTTTTGGTACCAAGATGATTTGGATATTGATAATAGCTGTGGCGCAGCAGAACCAATCAAGGCACGCTAAAGAAATGCCAAGAAAGTGGCAAAAGAAATACCGAAAAAAAAAAGAATGAAAAAAGTAAAAAATAAAAATAAAAATAAAAAAGAAAAAAAATTACCTGAGAGAATCGCACAAAGTATTTCAACAACTCGTGATGAGGAAACTTCCCTTGATTGTTTGATTATTGATAAGCAAAAGGAAGAGCGCGGATAAAGAAGGAAGAAAAAAAAGAAGGAAAAAAAAAAAGAAGAAAGAAGGATCGCGATAACAGGAAAAGAAACAGAGCAACTACTGTAATATAAGAAAAAAAAAATAAGAAAAAAAAATAAGAAAAATAAATAAATAATAATAAATAATAAATAAAAATAAATAAAAATAAATAATAAATAATAAATAAATCGAATCATAACTGTAGCGCGGGATGTTGCCCCACAATTGCGGCTGTTGCGTTTCTTGGTCTTGATCCCGGGGGAAGGAGCTCTAACTTTGATTAATACGGAAGGCGGTACTTTGGTTAGGCTGGGTTCGTTAGATAACCCTAGAATTACCCTAGACAGGCTTCATGGTGAGGGAATCCCTAGTATTGATATATCGGTTGGATGTACCATATTGAATGTCAATGCTCAGCGAGGTTCAGGAATCGCCGTATGTAGCGGGATTTTTGGTGCCAATCCTCCAGAGTAGAATATAGCGGTCAATGTACACTCATTACCATAGAATCTATACTTTCAGGAACACTCGTGATGTGTGAGCTAAGATCTCTTTAGTGCTTCTAGACTAGAAGAACAAACCAGCTTACAGCTGTTTATTCTTGGCCACTCTTCCTCCCCGGTTCAGTTTATCGGGATCCGCTTGCCTAGAACCAGGGCCATGGGCGGTGACAAACCTATCAGAGTTGGGCTTCATAAGCGGGGATGGACAAGGAAGCTGTAACTAGTTCATTCCATGTTCCTGGACTATATGTAAGGGAGGGGCAAGACAATATCGTGACCTTGGTAGCAAGCACAATGGTGTTTTTGTCATGTAGGATCCAGGAGATATCTTCTCTACTTCAAGTAGTTTATATTAGGCTTGTGTGTGATGCTCACAAACTTTCCTCCTTTTTCACAACCCCAAAATGAAGCATCGCTTGTGGTCTCCGGGATTCTCCCTGTAATTTTTTTGTTTTCTTTTTCTTCGGCAGTGATGAACACACAAAGGAAGGCATTATATCAATCTGTAAACGACAATACATCTAGTCTGTATATTTACAGGTCGATCATCCCACTATTTGACGCCGCCATCACCAAGACGTCTGGGTGTTTCCTTTCAAGGTACAACGTCAAGAATAAAACACCACCCACCACTGCAAGCCAACGAGCGGTAAAGAACAAAAAAAGTGATTTCTCACCTCGTGCAAAGCGAGAGCAAGTTTGGACCCACCGTCAATGCTGCCATGCCAAAGATCCATAGCCTGGTTAAATCTAATGCAGAGGGCTGGCTGGCTCAACCACGGGTCTCTTGTAATGGAGCATCACAAATGATATATATATATATATATATATATATATTGATACTTGGGAACTTTTGTGGCTAAAGTGATCTAAATATATACGCCGAGATCGCGATATCAGGCTGTCTGACCTTCTTGTCCTGATCTCTGTAACTGGTTCACACACTCTAACCAACTTGGTAGATCTGGTATTGTAACGGGTATGCAAGCAGATCAACAATTCTTAGTGTTGTGCCTACATGTAGGCTAGTTCGTCTGATGATAGATGCAGGTAAGCGCAACTTTGTTTTTTTTTTTACTGTCAATCCAGGTCTTGTAAAGAAGTTGCCTATTTGAAACTTGGATTGATCACGTGCATTGCATGGAGCCAACCCAACCCCGACCCAACCCAACCCTTGCGTCATCGTTGAGCCCCTCATGGATGGATGGATGACGATACCAGGGATACAACATGAACTGTTGGTCTTGGCAAATTCATTGCCCTCTCATCTCACTTGGCCTGGTGTAAGTCCTTACACAGATGCAGTCATCTCATCACATTTGTTTTCTTCATGACCCTGACAAATTCGGTGACTTTGAGTCACAAGCTTAGTATTCGGGCGACAAAAAACTACAAGACCAGTTCCCCCCATCATTCGTCTATCCGTCTATTCGTCTATTCGTCAGCCTCGGAGTCAGAAAAAGAAATGAGATCCTCTTCTTCATCCCCATTAGCCACCGCCTGAGTCCAACTTTCAGACTTGGCAACATCCTGTTGGTTCTTCTTCTTCTCCTTCTCTTCTCTAGCCTTCTCTTCTCTAGCCTTCTCTTCTCTAGCCTTCTCTTCAGCTTCAAGCTCAAGCATCTCAAAACGTGCATCCAGGTCCATGCCCTGATATTTAGCTGCTGTCGATCTACCACATTGATTTTCGCAGATGCACTCTTCACGGCAGTGTTGAACACATTCGTGGCCACACCAGAGTTTCCGTTTGCAAAGAACATTGCAAGGGACCTTGTCATGAGAATAGCTGTATGCAATCATGGTTAATGACAAGAAAAGAAAATGAAAAAAAAAAAAAAAAATCAATAGGCCTAAAAGGAGAAAAGGAAAACTAACCTATGACAAAGCAACGGGCATTCGTGTCCACAGGGCAGACCATCATGACATTTCTGCCTACAACCGCCGTCTAACCGGGCAAAGTCTTCCGGGCTCTCAACACTCGTCTTGGTCTTGTGTCGTTCACATGTCAATTCAATCTTTGGTCCTTGGCGTCCATCTTCCTGCAAGATCAATTGCGACTGGTACCAAGCGATTTGTGCTTTCTTGGCGTACATAAAGTTGGCATAATTACCGAAAATGTAAAGACCGCGACGAGCACGACTCAAGGAGACGACTGTGCGTCTATAGTCGTCAAGAAATCCGATAGACCATCGGCCTTGTGGGACGGGACTGCGAACTAGTGACAGCAGAATCACGTCGTTTTCTTCGCCCTGGAAAGCATCAACCGTGCAGACATTGAACGGGCCTGGAGTCAACAGGGCCAACTTTCTATCAGTGGCTAACATGTTATAGATGATCTTCCTTTGGCCAGTGTAAAACGTTAAAACCGTAATCTTGTCTGGGGCTGTCCCGTTTTGCACCAGATACCGGAACATGGCTACAACCATCTCGGCCTCCGTCACATTATCTCGACTCTTCAGCGGCGTTAAGCGTTCACCCGAGGTGTGATGGAACCAAAAGGTATCCAGACCGCCCATTCCCGGAACATCAGGACGAATAGTCTTGTCGTGGACAATCTCATGATCGCGGAGATTGTCGTAGAATGGGCTGATGAGACTGCGAATCTTGGGAGCCATACGGCGCTGGACTCCGAGCATGACATATGGTATCTTGTGGTTGATTAAACGCTCAAATAGTGACAGCCTCAAATGGTACGGAGCCCCCATCAGCTCACGGACATTTGCGTGTGGAGCCAACTGCTTGTGGTCACCGACGAGAATCAACTGCTCTACTGAAGCGAGAGGAGCCGCCAAGATGTTGGCCTCACGAGTCTCGGCAGCCTCTTCAACCAGAAGAATCCGCGGTCCAACATGTTCAATGAGAGTCCGGAACTTTGTCAGACCCGTGGTAGTGCATCCTAGGACGTTGGCCTTGGTTTGCAGGACAACCTTGGCGTTGCGTTTTTGTCGAGCCTCATGAACAGCTCTGGCGAGCCGAGTGATGTTGGCCATGGACTTCCAAATGGCACCCAGGTTGTTTTCCGTCAGTTTCTGCTGCCAATACTTGAAGACAAAAGGTCTAGTACGATCTGGGATTGAGTTTAGATTCTTTGTCTTCTTCAACGTCATGGAAACATGATGCCACAATGCCTCGGACTCTTCAAGGCTTTTCTCTGTCTTGGACGTCCACTTGAGAAACGCTCTGATGAAGACGGATCCATCTTCTTCTTCATCGTCGGCCATGAACCCGGCATCTTCCTCGTACGGATCTGGCGCATCGATATCCTCGTCATCGACCTCTGCGTTTCCAGGAGACATGTCAAGGCGAATGGGAGTCTCGATAATCTTGTTTCCAAGCCAGTCAATAAGAGGATTTCTGCCAGAGCCTTGGATGCTCTTTTCCGATTCCTTGTCGTCATCATCATCATCATCTGGGTCAAAGTCGTCATCTTCGAAATCCCAATCAAGAAGTGATGGGTTGAGGGAATTGTACTGTTCAATGGTGATTAGTCCTCCCTCACGAAGTTGCTCAAGACTCGGAAGTTCCTCTGAATATATCTCTTGGATGAGCTCCTTTAGTTTGATGACTTCCTTCTTTCTTTCCATCTCCATGGCCCTCATTCCCTCCATTTTAGGCATGTTGTTCATATTCATCAGAATGTTACGGACAGTGCGGTCTTTGATGTGGTGCTCACGAGACCGTGAGCCAAGACGAACCACATTGGCACCGATATTCATGCAGTGAGTAAGAAGTTGGTCAAGAGCTCGGTTTGTTTGTGCCGAGACTAGAACCACATCACTCCGGTACATGATCTGTAGAAATAGCCTCAAGGCCGCAACCGAAGTGAACGTCTTTCCTGTTCCGGGGGGACCTTGAATGATGGAGACTTCACGTGTAAGCATCATCCGAAAGGCCTCAACTTGCGTGTCATCGAGGCCGGTAGCTTTGCAGAAGCTCTCGGGGATCTTGCCTGTCAGATTGATATCACGGTTGGGGAACTCTTTGCCGGGAAGAATCAGGGACTCGACATTGACTACGGCCTTGGCCTTATCATGTTGAAAAAGGGGAGCAGTGGGAGGATCGCTAGCACAATCGACAAAGTAACGGTCAAATCGACATCTATCATACATGACATTGTTAGTCCTTTTTTTTTTTTTATTTTTTTTTTTATTTTTTGGATACATGGCCGAAAAAAAATAAAAAATAAAAAAACCTACTCTCTCATACTCCATCTTTGAAGTCCATCCAGAACATGTCTCACAGACTCCCACATCCCCGAACCTGACTGTATCATCACCAACTCGTTATTCGGAGTCAACATCCACTTCACCTCCTCATCATCCGACCACGCAATATCGATTCTCGGTGCCGCATTCTGGTGATCGGAGCCCGGCTCGGGCTCAAGTCCGCCCAGGATCTGGCGTCGCGTGATGACTGTAATGAAGACCTTGGTCTTGAAGTTGTCGTTAGCTGGGGAGATGGCCACAAGGCTACCCGTTGTTAATCGTTTGCAACGTTGCCAGTCGACATTTGCGGAGCAGCGCTGAGTTGTGAAGCTGACGCGGTAGGAGATTCCTTGGATGTCGGCGACAAGGCCTTCGAAGAGAGTCTTAAGGGAGGTCGCCAGTGGCACAGTGTCAGTCTATCTGGGATCCATAGAACATTATACTGATTTACCAGTCGTTGTACTCTTACTCGTGCGTAAATTCGAGTCTCTGGCGTCTCGGCCATTGTAGGGTTGTTCCGATAGTCGTTGACCGATCGTCGTAGCATCTCTGTACCTTCATGGCGGAGGATGGAGTATTGGATCTCGGCATATCGGCTCTTTTTCTGCGGGGGCTTTGATATATCGTTCTCAAGAGGCTTTATGGGCTCTTGTGATGTGATTTCTTCAGTCGATGGCAGTTCGCCTTTGCACCAGAGCGGTCTCTGTGTCTGTGCCATCTCTTGTATAGATGTGAATTGAATGTGTGTCTTTGCAAGAATACTTTGAAAAAGGTGAGATGGCATGTAGAAGAAAGAAAAAAATCAAAAAAAAAAAAAGGAAATCCTAACAATAAATCTTACAATGAGAAAGAAAACCAGCGGGCCTCCTTTGTCAGTGTTTTGTCGCAATGACAGGTTTGTGTTGTCCATGGTGATGCAGCAAACCGTGTCGTGGGTAGTCGCTACGTGGTTGCGCATGTTGGCGCTTTAGGAATTGGAGGGGATCATGCATAGCAAAAGGTTGACTCATCTTAGACGGTCTTTTCAATACAGATTAACCGTCTTGATCTTTGTCAACTTCCCTAGTGGTGATAGTTGGTATTGCTATTGCATGCAAGTATAACCAACCCTTGTGATACCTTACTTTGTAATAACCCTAATAATAGACGCACCGGAAGACGACATCTCAATTCAGGAAGGTGGATCCGAGTTTAAAAATGCAATTACAAAGAAAACAGGTTGTTCCAGTAGTCTGACCAAGCTGCACCTTTTTTTGTTTTTTTTGTTTTTTTTTTGTTTCAAGGATTTGAACGGCATCGTAATTACCTCACCCCTCTCGACAACTTGACAAGATTGTCAACTACCCACCACTGGCCACTGGCCACCACTAACTAAATATAGGGAGATAATGTGATGTTACCTGAAGAGGAAATGAACAGGGATCGCTAAGCCTGGTATGTTGGAAGAAGAGGGAAAAAAAAAAAAAAAAAGAAACAAAAAAAGAAAAAGAAACAAAAAAAAAAAGAAAAAGACTATTGGTACAATGAGTAGAATACAATCAAACTTGAAAACAAGCAACCCCGTCACCCGGGTGCCCCAAGAGCAGAGATGAATCAACCCAGCCCAATCCAACGAAAAGAAACCCTTCTTTCCCCCCCATGTCCTATCCCCATCTCTCATCACCGCTCCTCCTCCTTGATCCCCCGAAAAACAACCGGACTCGCCCCTCCCAAATCCTCTCCTTCCTTCTTCTCCCCTTCCTCCTCCTCCTCATCTGCCACCTTCTTCACCTCCTTCTCCTTCCCCAACCCCGGGTTATCCCCCCCAAAGAACTTTTCAAAATCACCCTTCTCCTCAAACGGCCTCGGCCCCAACAACCGCACCATATCATCTCTAGTCAACACCTCCTTACTCAACAATTCCTCCGCCACCAACCCAATTTCCTTCATCTTGCTCTCCAGCAGATTCCGACACTTCGCGTAAGCCTCCTCTACAATACGATGCACCTCCCCATCAATCGCCTGCGCCGTACTCTCCGCAAACGGCTTCTGCACCTGGTTCGGGTTATTCTCATAGTGAAGTGGTCCAACCTTCTCCGACATCCCCCACTCCGTCACCATCCGCTGTGCCATCTGCGTCACCTTTTTGAAATCATCGCTGGCACCCGTCGTGACGGTCGGGAAATGCAGTTCCTCCGAGATACGCCCGCCCAGCGTCATGGCCATCCGGTCCATCAGCTGGTCGACCGTCATCAGGTAGGCATCCTGCGGGAGGTACTGCGCATAACCCAGAGCTCCCTGGCCACGGGGGATGATGGAAACCTTTAGCAGGGGATCCGCATCCTTGAAATACCAACCGCAGATGGCATGGCCGGCTTCATGGTAGGCAACGGTGCGCTTCTCGATGGGATTGAGGACAAGAGATTTACGTTCAAGACCACCGACGACACGTTCAATGGCCTTTTCAAAGTGCGTCAGAGTGACGGACTCAGCGTTGGCGCGAGCAGCTGAAAAAAAAAAAAAAATTCAAAGGAGAATATGGTTAGTGTCTGATTTTTTTTATATATAAATAATCATCACGTGACAAGTGTCTCTTTTTTGTACTTACCAACAAGAGCGGCCTCGTTGACCACATTGGCAATATCCGCACCCGAGAAACCAGGAGTCAGAGTCGCCAGACGACCCTTTAGATACTCCATGTCCTCATTGGTCACAATCTTCTGAAGATGCACCTTGAAAATATCCTCTCTCCCCTTCATCGTCGGCCGATCAATGTAAATGTGTCTATCAAAACGTCCAGGTCTCATCAACGCCTTATCCAGGACATCCGCCCGGTTAGTACCAGCCAAGACAACAATCTGCTCCGCAGTGTTGAAACCGTCCATCTCGGTAAGAATCTGATTCAGCGTGGACTCCCGCTCGTCGTTGCCACCACCCATGCGGTTCGAGTCCGTCCGTGACCGACCAATCGCATCAATCTCATCAATAAAGATAATACACGGCGCATTTTTCCGCGCTGTCGCAAACAAGTCACGCACACGCGACGGCCCGACACCAACAAACATCTCCACAAACTCCGAACCAGAGACACTGAAAAACGGAACTCCGGACTCGCCCGCCGTGGCCTTGGCCAGCAGCGTCTTTCCCGTACCGGGCGGTCCCGAGAGGATGGCACCACGCGGGATCTTGGCACCAAGACGGACAAACTTTTCGGGCTTCTTGAGGAATTGCACAAACTCCATAATCTCCACCTTGGCCTCGTCCATACCGGCCACATCCGCAAACTTCACCTTGACCGCTGTCTCATGGTTAAACTTCTTCGCCCTGCTCTTCCCCAT
The DNA here is from genome assembly GCA_002018255.1 of Bretziella fagacearum. NCBI lineage: Eukaryota > Fungi > Ascomycota > Sordariomycetes > Microascales > Ceratocystidaceae > Bretziella > Bretziella fagacearum. Next base: position 8,317 of record MKGJ01000368.1, on the reverse strand, counting down.
CCCAAACATCTGATTCCCACCTCTGCTTCCCAGCTGCTTGGTCGTCCAAAACATCAAACCAACCAGTAGCAATGTTGGCCCAAACGCCATCAGCAGGTTCATCATCGTGCTCTTGGAAGTCCCGTAAGAGACTGGAATCCGCTGCGACGGAGGAATCTGCAGTTCATCCTGCGCCTGCTCGAGGTGCTTTTCAAATGAATCGACAGAACCAATGGAGAAGTAGTACGACGTGGACGCGTTGATGCTGCCGCCGTCGCCGTAGATACTACGGACCGCTTCGTGGTTCAACTGCACATCGACGCGGCGTTCGCGGACAGTCAGCTTCTCAACGAGGCCCTTATCCAGGAACATCCGACGGAGCTCCTGCCAGGTGATTTCACGCTCGGAAAAAGTAAAGACACCCTGCAGGAACGGCGCAATGACCATGAAGGAGACAATCGTCAGGATGATATCGTTCATGTTTAGCGAAAACAGATATGTCCGGGGCTTGCCGCCCTTCTCCTTGCCATCCTTTCTCCCATCCTTTTCTTCTTTGCTAGACTGCTGCTTCTCTTCGGGTTCCTTTTGGTTGAAGAAACTCGACTCCGACCGTGTGGGATCTTCCTCGGCATCCTCATCCTCCTCGCGCCTCCGAATACCCTCCTCCAGCTTCCGACGTTCAATCTCGGTAACCCTCGACGCATAATTCTGCGCCATCACATGCATCAACCGCATAACCTTGGCCAACTCCCTTAGCGACAACGGCTCCGTCTCCGCCCGTTTCAACAAATCCCTCAACTCTTCAGGCGCCCCAAACCTCCGAATATCCCTCAAAATCGTCATCGTCACCTCCTTCTGAAACCCCGTCGCCGAATCCGCAAACTTCTGCAATAACCCTAAATCCCCCTCCTCAAAGTAAATCCACCCCGGCGGCAACTCCCCGTCGCGTTTATCATGTTTCTCTTCCGACGGCGACGGCGACGGCGACGGCGACGGCGACGGCTTCTTGGGCTCCTGAGGGTCCGACGGCGACTTTGGCGCGTGCGGTGGCTCGGGGGCGTTGGCTGCACGTCGGGTGGTGGAGAAGAGGGCGGCGGTACGTAGGAGGGGGGCTGTTGCGGGGGGGACACGGGGAGAGAGGCGGATAGCGGGGCGAGCGAGGCGGGCGAGGGGCCCGGAGCGGAGGAGAAGACGGGACATTTGGAGAATGGGTGAGGTGGATTAGTGGGTTGGTCAATTGGTGTCGAGTCAAATCGAGTCGAGTCGAGTGGGGTGACGGGAACCCAGACAGAGAGAGAGAGAGAGAGAGAGAGAGAGAGAGAGAAGATTACGCAAAGGAGGTGCCGGCGCGGGGGGAAGGCGGAGAGCGGGGTTATGGTTATCGTCGCTCGCGTGGGGTAACGGCCGATCAGCGGGATCAATTGGGGGGGAGGGGGGTGTGGATTAGTAATGGATGGTTGTGGTAATTGTGCGATGAGATTCCGCAATGAATGGTGATGGAGATTGCAAAGTGGATTTGAACTTGGTTGCACGACGGAATGACGGATGGGGTTGTGATTTAGTAATTTTAGCTGTCCGATAGTGGGAAAGTGGGACCTTGGGAAGGTCTAACCTGAGAACCCAGGACGCAATAAAAATTTAGACTAACCAACCCCCCGGAGACAACCCCCCTCCATTGACATCTCCGTTAACTCCATCTCACAACCATAGTCCCGGCCAACTTATCACCATGTGTTTAAAATAGAATTTACATCTCCCATCCAGAAACAACCTGCTTAGTCATCATCGGAAGAATACTCGTCGGTTTCCCCGGAACTCTCCCCTGCTCTAGGCGTAATCCCGCAATCCAAGAGCCCTTATAGCAACATGCAGAGACCACACTAGTTACGTCATCCCATCGTGCCTAGATTCCGTACGTCAGCTGAGCCATGATGCAGACGCAGGCTCTTCATGCAAATGTAGTGGCAACTGGCCAGAGCTCCTGGGGGATTTTCAAAAGGTCACGTGTGAGAGAGTGTGTGTATATTAGGGTCTCGTATATGTGGGTTAATCATATATCCTTGGAAACGTCGGCTTCTTCACATTGCATTATGAAACTCGAGATGAACACGATCTACCGTAAACAGCAAATATAAACATGAATAAACAATATCTATCTTCCTACCGCCATCGCCAAGCTAAACTATGCTACATCTCTAAAGATATACAAAAAAAAAAAAAAAAAAAAGTCAACCGTAGAAATCCCAACAAACCTATATCCTTAATACCACCCCTCTCTTTCTCTCACTCTTTTTCTCCTCTCTCTCTCTCTTTTTCTCCTCTCTCTCTCTCCTTATCTCTCTCTCTCTATATATATATATATATCATCACATCACATCCCACGTTGTCCCCCTCCCATGAAATTTCCATTCTCCACCGTCGGATACGCCCCTCCACTCATCTCAGCCCAATCCCAATCCAAACTAACCGGCAAGGCATACAAATCCTGCGGTAACAACGGCTGCTGGAATCCACTACCGCCGCCACCACCTGCTACTCCTCGGGTTCCTCCCATAATAATCTCCTCCCCCATATGGCTCATCGCCCCCGCATAATCAAAGTTCCCGTTCGCATCCGTCAACATTGGAAAATCCTGCGGCCATCCCGCACTCATTGGTGAAATCGCATCCATCATACTGCCATTGTTCCCCCCATGATCCGCCGTCTGCGTATACGCCATATCCGGCCCCAAAGTCTGCGGTACCCTTCCAGATATCGAACTCTGTGCCGTCTGTGGCCTCATAACCGGTTGTCTCTGTCTCACCTGCTCCATCGGGTGATCTTCCGGGACAGCCGCCATTTGGTGTACCGGCGGTGCCGACTTCCCGGGCGTTCCAGCATCATGGGATTTTCTCTTCCGTTTCCCAGCATGGTCCTTTTCTGCCTTGTCAATGACAACGCGGGCGATCCGTTCAAATTCGGAACAGACACCAAGCATACGGTGGACACCGCCGGTTTCGGCTTCGTGGCCGAGCATGGAGAGGAAGGAAACGACAAGGCTCATGAGTTTGGTATCGGATTTGGCACGGGGGTCGAGGGGGTTTTGGAGGATGTTGCCGAAGAGGGTTACAAGGGCGGAGACGGGGAAGTAGAGAATCATCCATACGCAGGAGTTGTCACCTTGGGGTATGTATTTGATGAGAGAAATGGACGCGCGGGCGGCGGCGGTGCAGAGTGCGGCAGAGGAAAAGATGCGGGGGTTGATGGGACGCGAGTTGAGTCCTTGTATGGCGTAGTTGGAGAGTCGGCTAGTCCAGTAGCCGTGGTGGATGGACATGCGATGGATGGTAGTGAGGCAGTTGTAGTAGGAAAAGTGTAACATGACGACATGGAGAATCAAGGGTGTATGTGATGCCTTGATTTCGTGTTCTGGGCGGAAGTCGATGGGAATACGATCCTTCCATTCTTCGAGTTCCTTGTCAAGCTCGCCAATGATGTTGAGGTATTCGCCGTCAGACTGTTTGGTAGCCTTTGTCGAGTAGAGCTTGTTGTAGACCTTTCCTTCGATGCGGGAAAACTCGCACATTACACGGAAGAGGTTCATTTTGCCCATTCCATCGGCCAACGGAATGTTTCCAATGTTATCTTGGGGGTCTTCATCAGGCAGATCAATGTTGACATCATCATCATCCTGTGCCGGTGGTCGTCCTGAACGTAGTGACAAGTCCTTGTCTAGCAAGTATGCAATCCAAAAGACTCGTTTCCGCTGCTCAATCTCGATTGGATTCAGATTGAACCCAGTCCCTCGCTTATGCAAGCCAATGCTATGACTTAGTCGAATCGCCGTGGCAATCAGCAATGTTGATGGCTGCGGATTGGGAGTACCCTGCATGAACAATGCCATGCCCAGTAATGCTTGCACACTGAGCAGATCAGCATTCCGCATAACAAGCTCTGAGAATACACCCATGGCATTCTTGAGATAGTCCCAAGCAATTTGGTCATCTTCGGCTGGCACCAGGTTACTCATTACGCGCAAGCGGTTTGCAATGGCTAGTACAACGTTGATGGATCCCCACCAGCCAGATCCCTGGTACGGGTCCCCAGAGTAATGTCTCTCGGCCAAGTGCATAAAAGTCGGCTGGTGGAAGAGCGGGAACATGCAATTGAAGTTTTCAAAGTAATCCCGGAACAGTGACATGGCCTCGGGTTTACTGGGTAATGGACGGAAAATAGGCCTAGGAAACAAGTCCCCAAAGACTTCAGGCTTCCAGGTGGTCCATTTGTGGTCGTCAATGGAGACATCGGAGATCATGCGTTGGAAGGAGTTGTCCCCGGTCTTCTCGTTGACCCATTGGATACCCTTGGGGGAAAAGATTGAGAAACCAGAGGATGACCCTAAAGGTTTATGATGTTAGTGAGAGAGTCGGATTGGAGAATGAGTTTTTTTTTTTTTTTTTTTTTCCTTTTCCTTTGCCTTTTCCTTTTCCTTTTCTTTTTCTTTTTCTTTTTCTTTTTCTTTTTCTTTATTTTCAAGTAAAAGTATTTAGAGGAAGATGGAATATCGGATGTGTTCCCGCTCCCTTGCATGAGGCAAAAGACATGGAGCGGGATGCAAGGAAAGATTGTGGAACCGAGGGGATCTGCAGGTGCTGCTGCTGGTGGGAGGAGGAGGTGATGGATGGCGGACACTGTGTAAATTTGGTAATAAGCGTGAATGGGTAAGGAGGAGGGTTTTTTTCTTTTTTTTTCCTTACCAATATATCGTGTCTCGCCACTCTGGTTTGTGACAAGCGAGCACATCATCTCTGATAATGCCTCGACTTCCTCCAATTTTTCTCCTGAATCATCTAGTTGGGCGGAAGGTTTTCGTGAAATGGCAGCACTTCCCGGAGCATTCGTGTTGGGGTTTGAGTGGTGGTGATTTGATGAAGATTCCGGAGAAGCCATGGAACTCTGTGGGGTTCCAGCTACGGTCTGGGTATCTTGGGGGCAACCAGATGTGGAGGTAGGGCCAGAGGGGGAAGTGGGATTTGAAGGGTCATTGGTGGCTTGGGAGGTTTGGCGTTCACGTTCACGGTTGTGTTTTTCGGCGAGTTTCTTTTCGAGGGCGCCGAGGTCAGTGGCACCGTCGTCATCATCGAGGAGACCTGCGAGGGGGGTCAGTGTGATGTGGCAATGGTACACTGCATAAAAGAGGGATGATGTCTTACCTGAGAGTCTTAGTAGACTCTCCATGCGACCTAATCGGTTCTCGAGACCTTCAATGTACTTGGCACTAAGTGGAAATTTCATGTTAGGAGAGCGAAAAAGATGTGGAATAAACGTGAGGATGGTAATGAGCATACCCTTTTGGTGGAGTTCTCTTTTTCTCAACTTGGGTAAAGACACAGTCTGTCTTGTAGTTTAAACAATGTGAACAAGCCGGCATCTTTCCGTCGCACTTGATCTTCTTCTTCCGGCACATATCACAGGCTCTCGCAATGCGCCGTCTCTTGGGATCGTTTGCATCATCTAGTAAAATCGGGTCTCCAAACATGCCGACAGCGGCCAAATCGGGAGTGAAGTGTGGCACAGGCATGCCATCAGAGGGGAATGCGCCAAAGATCCGCGGGGGTTGGTTAATCAATGGCGGCGGTGCCATATTGGGTGGCAGCTGGAATTGCTGCGCGCGGTGGTCCATAGCGATGGAGGGAAGGGGGAGAGGGGGAGAAAGGGAAGGGAGGAAAGGAAAGACGAAGAACCAGTGATATGGATGAGAAGGATGGTAAGTGGTGGGCTCCAGCAAATGCGGATGAGAGGGACACACACACACACACACACACGAGGTGGTAGCGGGGTGTTCTATCGCGGGGTGGAGGAAGGGATTGCGACAGGTAAAAATGGACGGGACGGGGATGTGCAGTAGATGAGTAAGTGGATATAAAGGGATTGTGACCGCGACGAGGCGTTTGCGGTAGTGGATTTTTCGATGGCGTTTACGTGAAAGTGATGGATTGTGTGCGTTGGTGACTGTCTTAGTCCAACTTGATAGTATATATATCTAGAAAAAAAACCAAGACAAGATACGATTGAGCGAAAAATCCCAAAGTGCCAAAGACAATTGATAGCAAGAAAAAAGGGAAGAATTTGTGTACTTAGCCTGCCTGAGGATAAATGATATGAAGGGAAACAGAATTAAAAAAAATAAAAATAAAAAGAATAAAAAATAAAAAGATGGAAAAGATCAAGGTGGGTTTGAATAACTGTTGAGGGAAGGAACTAAGAAAACTGAAAATGGAAAGAAGCCACAAAAGAAAATGAGTTGATGCCTTGGAAAAGATGTGTTCTTCTGGAATTCTTTTCTTTTTTTTTTTCTGTATCTCATAAGCGGCGGTGAGATATCGTTATTGAAACAAAAGGAGAAAGAAAAAGAAGAAAAAAAAAAAAAAAAAAAAAAAAAACCAGAGAAAATGGTTAGTATCAGGCGCCAGTGCGTTGGGTTATCGGGGGTGGGCTGGTCAGTAAATATAATTAAATATTAAAACATAAAATAAAAAATAAAAAATAAAAACAAAAAAAACCATGGTATAGATGAAGTAAATAAGAAGAAGAAATATATATATATATTTCTTCAAAAGCCAACCGCAACACTTTTCATTGATATCCCCCTCCTCCTCTCCTCCTCCTCCCAGTGATTCTAGGTATCTCTTTGGTTCTCAAAAGAAGCATTATCTGTTTTATCCATTCCAGGGTTCCAGGGTTTCTTTCCTTCTTGCTTGCCAAGCACCAAGTTTACCAAGGCAAAGTTTCTTAGACCACGGACCGCCGCCCATGAACTCGAACCACGCGATAGAGGGCGGGGGAGGGCCTCTGCCACTAGACAAAGATGTGGACCATCATCTGGCTAGCTACATGCATGCACACACCCTCTCGCATGCATGGATGGCGATCGGAATATTGGGATCATCCAGGAAAAGAATAAAGGAAAAAGAAAAAACATTGAGAGTTGTGATCAAGGTGCCTTTTGCTGGCCAAGTTAGCCTAGCTTTACCCTCCCCAAAAGCAGCCATGGATTCCAGGGTTCTAGCAGTAAAACTTGCATAAGAAACGTTGTCTTGGCTCTGTTCAAACACTTCAAGTCAGAGTCAATCACAACTTTATGGGATGATGGCTGGCCCTTTTCTCAAAGTCCACAAGGTTCAGGTAAACGATACATCACAATGCTATTGTCAGAGTATATATGGTTAGGGCCATCCCGACAGCTTATGTAAGCAATTCCATATGGACAAAACGACGGCTTATGTAAGCAATTCCATATGGACAAAACGACAGCTTATGTAAGCAATTCCATATGGACAAAACAACATCATAACCACAATCATAGATAGACTGATATAAACTGTTTCCTATTCAACCTCCAAAAACAGCAGTCACTGCAAAATGTTCACTTCCTTCCTATTTTCAAATTCGGATATTTATTTTGTGCGCTCTCTTTTCGTCCACAAAAAAGGTTGCAAATCCACCACGAGACTTTGATGACTAATCCCCTTTTCCTGAACTACAAAATTCCACCCCCAAAATACCATTTCATCTTTTGACTCTAACGACACACAAACATCATGACAATAAACATCAACAATTTGAACTTGGGACCGGCAGATTGATAATTGTTTCAATGGAGCTCTATAAAAAAATAAAATAAAACTCTTTCCGCCCCATCAACGAAAAACTTGTTTGACAGCTTACTCACTTGTTTTCATTATACAAGGCTAGCGGCAATCTTGGGATTACAACATGCAACCATCTGTTTCACACACCGAAACATGAGACAGGAACCACATCCCCCCCCCCTTTCAATACCACGCTAATCCAGCTAACAGATTTCCTACATGGAAGAATCCCCCCCCAAGTTCCTGGAACAAGACCCCAATCAGCCCACCAACGATCCCCGTGCGAGTCAACCAACATCCCATGATGACCACCCTGGAGAAGCCCCCCCCCATCACACATCACTCTGAGTACTCATCACCCATCATCGCATGATTGAGAACTCCGCCCCAAACAACCAACCCTACCAACCCCCAACTATCATGAATATACCAAGACCAAGTCCACAATCCACATCCTCCACCTACCCCGTCTCATCCAGAATTCCCAAAAACTCTAAACCACCCCTCCCTCACCTCGGAATTTCCTTCAGCTCAGCCTCAATCTCAACCTCCAACCAACCTCCAACCAACCCTCATCCCATCCCATCTTCTCTCCCTCTCTCTCTCTCTCTCTCTCACTTCTCTCCTACCAACGCTCAGACCGCCCGTTCGCGATCACCCTTCTATCGTCTCAGAAATGACCATCCTTCCCCCCCCCCCCCCCCCCC
>MKGJ01000367.1:5814-24756 GCA_002018255.1 Bretziella fagacearum | reverse complement strand
GGGGGGGCTCAAATATAGAGGAGGGGGGGGGGACATTAATCGTTACAGAGGTGCGCGCACGTTGAATGTGCAAATAGCAAGCATGAAGAGGTTAGGATATTGGCAGATTGAAGGAGTTGGTTGGTCATCGGACAAGTTGTTAGTCCCTGTGTAACAGACGCTAACGATGAAGTTCACCACAAACACGTTAGACCACAACCAATCAAGAGCCAATGATTTGGTCAGAGAGAATAGAAGAGTCCAACATCTAGTAGATTTCCTCACTCTCGTCCCGCAAGTCCATGGTAACCTCTTCGCGCACCCGCCGACACCATTTGAAAATAGCATCGTGAAATATCCGCCACGCTTCCGGCTCGGCGTTGTACACCACAGCCAAGGCATCGACTTTGAGCGGTAATTCCCACCTCAATTCAGCGGCCTTGGCCCAGAACCGGATGTTGTCGGCTGCGCGGTAAGGCTTTTGTGTATCCTTGTGATAAGCCGCAATAGCACCAAACCGTCTCCGGCTCTTGCGGACCGCCGCATTGTGGAACTGGACCAACTTGAGACCATTCTGAAAAGCTTCGAGAAAGGGAGTCGGCATAGTCAGTTTTGAAATATCATCTGGTAACGCTGTGTAGGGAGGCAACTCAGCAGCTGCCTCGGGACACATGCTAGTCAAAAAGGCAAGCTCGCGCTCAACCTCGCGACCTTGCCATTCCTCGGCGGGAGCATTGAGCCAAGCCCAGCTGCGCTGCTCGGCACGCTCGGCAGCCTCAAGCTGCTCGTCGCGCCGCAGCATAGCAGAAACCCCGGCAATCCATCCCGCCAAAGCGCCAAGTTCGGTCTCCTTGATACCGCCCTTGAATTCGCGGGTGGCCATCTGGCGCAAACACTCCAATACTGACAAGAGTTCAGTACGCACCTCGCGCTCAGGGCGAATCATGTCAAGACGCTCCGGATGCTCATGTGAGGTGTAATAAACCTTGGCGGCTCTAATCGCCATGGTCATGACATCGAGTATGTGGATGCCCTGAACCTCATACCAGCTCTGAGAGTCGACACGCGCAGTAGTGGTAGCAGTGATGCTGTTCTTGCGCGGAGAGCCACCAGTCTTGTGCGCTAGTACATCTTCAAGAGCAGTAGTAGCAGCATTGAGCGCCATACGGAGATCGCGCTTGAGCTTTGCAATAGAAGGCGGCGGTGAAATGTGCTTCTCGGCAGCTTTAAAAGTACTAGTGGTTGGCGGCAGCATATCGATGTCGTCGTCACAATCCTCTGAATACAGAGTCGAGGTTTCGCCCCCATCTTCATCGTCCGAGTCTGAACGACCCGATGATGTCCGCGATGCACGTGAACCAGACCTTCGCAAGCTAGAAGATGACAGATTGAACGAATGCTCCAAGTACCGCTCGCGTATGGGAGAGTCTATAAGCATATGCTTATCAGCAGAACCACCAAACATCATACTTAGATGGCGTGTTTTGGATCCGTCATCATCAAGAGCCTCCAAACTCGGACTACGTAGGGGAGACATGAAGCCCGTCATGTCTATGGTGACACGTTTAGTCTTGTTCTTACGGGCAAACTGCGCACCCTTTCCATCAAGGAGACCGGTTCTCGCAAAGTAGTGCTGGATGTGAGCAATACTACCCAAACTCAGCACACTTTCACGGTGACGGGCACTCGCAGCAAAGTTGGTGCCCTGTGGCCGCATGTAGCCACGGCGTTTAGGTAAACGTTTACCATCGGGGCCCATCATAGATTGTTCAGCGTCGTATTGAGCGTCGAGATCTCCCTCACCCGGGTTGATGCTGTCCTCGGTCAAGGGGAATGGCTCGGTACCGGTATCGTCCTCGTTATCGGTAGGGGTGGAGTCGGCAGTATGTTGACTAGCACGAGTGGCGGAAGTGTTGAAGCTAATATCACTGATGCGTGAAGACTGGAAGCTTGAAGCGGACTGGCGACTAAGATTTATGGCGGCGTTGGCAACGGCGGCTTGTTCGGCGGCAGAGATTAGCGAGGCCTCGGAGAGACTACGTGACATAGCCAGAGAGGCGGCAGCACTTTGTAGAGCAGGCGACGTTGGGGTTTTGATGTCGAGTGTATTATCAATACCGAGAATAGTAGACGGAGAGGCGCAGCGGATATCAGGCGGCGGAGCTTTGGACGAGGAGCTCATTGTGGGCAAGCGTCCCTTGATTGGGGAAGTTGGATTTTGTATATATATATATATATATATATATATATAAAGTTGAATAAAAATAAATTATATAAAAATAAAAACAGGAAGAAAGAAAGAAACAGCAAAGACCAGAGTCCGGTCGAATGGTAATCACAAGGTAGAAAAGAACGGGAGTGAATGGATAATGACGGCAAAAACTGCTGTACCTGAACTATGGGCGGGATTGTACAGGCCAGCCAGCCAGCCAGCCAACAGGCCCCGGGGAGGGTGTGTGAGCGTTAATAGATAGTCTTTACCTTGTGCTTGTAGCGAGCGACCTTTGTTTCGAGTTTGGGCCGCTTTCACGCAAAGAACACGATATAGTCCTTTGTTTTCCTTTCCTGGGTCGTGTACTTGATTTGTTCCCAGCAATCAGACAGACGGACCAGGCCCAGAGGACGCAACAGTGGTAACAACGCACAGGTCAGCCAGGGCTCACAAGCACACGATGATGGTATTTGTGCGGCTCAGGCTGGCTGGTTAGCAGGATAAAGAGGCACTCGCTAGATGGATGTATGGAGATGGGCAAAGAGCCAAGTTGGCAAGAGTCAGCGATCAGTAGATTCCGACACACTCTCGAAATGGTGGCAAGGCGAATTGTAATGTTGAGAGAAGCCTAGCGAGGGCGTTGAGAGAAGCCGAGCGAGGGGAGGGCCTTGATTGGGATTAGAGATGGAGATAGACAGGGCCAAGAAGAGATACCAGACAGGGACAAAAGAGCCAAGCAAGTGAGATAAATGATTAGAAAATTGATGGAAAGCGATGGATATGTCTTTTTTTTTTTTTTCTCACGATGATGGACAGGTGTGTAAAGCAGTTTGCAACTTGGAGTTATGTACTCTAGTACTTTGGTACAAGGACTATAAAGACCGGGATTCATCAAGTCTCGTGATTTTTAGAGTGAGGCAATGTAAATTAGGAAGGTGTGAGATTTATTGTTCTGATTCAGGTAATTGCCAAAAGGAGGGAGGGAAGGTTTTCAATCTACGTAATTACGCTATTTTTTTTTGGGGGGGGGTTTAGAAAGATTAAAAGGAAGGAAGCCCAGAGTTGAAAGTAAACAAACCAAAACTTTTGACGGAATCAACGAATCTCATTGGCATAGTAAACAATGGGTGGATCTGGAGCAACGAGTTAGATATCTGTCGCAGAAACCAATAATCCCGGCCACATGAGGAACGACTAGTTTGCATAGAGTGGCAGTTATGATGGGGGGGAAATAGATGGAAAAGAGGGAGAGGGGGGAACTGAACAGACAGGTTATTCTGTTCTGTAAACTAAGAAAACAGGTAGGATCTGGGGAGGGGAGGGAGGGGGGGGGTGCTCCCCGAGGGTGCTCCCCTGGATATCATTTGGGCAGGGAATATAAAGGAGCAATCTTGGCCCATGGCACTCCCTCATAATAGGCTCAACAGAGGTTACAAACACAACGACGTGTATGCATGGTGAAAGACGAGACACAGATCAGACAATCATGATCGTCGTAGTATGTGAGCAATTAGAAATGGTTGGTGATATCTTGGAAGGATATATATATCCTTATTATCCCTTCTCCAGCCACGCCTAGAACCCACTCTCTTGAGTTACGAGTAAGGAAATTCATTCATAAAGTGCCTGCATGTTGTCACCCAGATACCAAGAGCGCCTGATCAATCTGACCTGAAAAGGGCTTGCTGCAAGTTCGGATGACGAGAATTCTGGGAAATTTAGTGGCACACGAGGTTGATTGGGAGAATCAGGTCAAGTGTGGCAAGAAGGAATCATGAGATGGTGGTGGAAGAGGATATGGTTGCGGAGTTCCAGTGCTCCCGATGCTTCTCAGAGAGGGGGAGGCAGGTTTAAAGCGTATGAAGCTGAAGCACGGATTCGTTTAAATACTTTTTTGAACATTCAATTTAATCCTCCATCAAGGAGTTTACAGAGCTTCTACAGCTGTATTATATTCCTAATATTTACGACAGGTTTCTAGGCCAGTTATGCCATATTTATCCATATTTTATGCAATAACATCGTCGTGATGATGTGACAGCCATGAGTTTTCAGGGGGGAGGCCCCAAGTCCAAGATATTGTTGAAAAGCTGATTACGGTTATATTTGTGGCTGTAGGACCCATCATCTCTTCAGAACAGGTTTCCACTATAAATCTCCAACGGTTCAAAGTTGTGCCTTTATTGTTTTTTTTTTTTTTTTTTTTGGAATTACTCCATAAGAAATGGACTTGTATCGTCACCCACACATGTTATAAACCCCCCTATTCCCATCCCACCTGGACCAGTCAACATGGCCATTCCAATTTCCGTATTTTTGAACTTGGCCATTATTGGCCCACCACGGTACGGATTATGCTTCCAGAATAAATACTCTCTCGCCACGAGTACCAGCCCCTCTATACCCCGATAACTAAACTAAGTCTTGAGGTCTCCTCATAATGATAATAATAATAACAATAATAATAAATGATGAGCCGCCTGCGTAGATTCCGACCCCCTTTTAACTACAATCTGGTTCCACGCTAGCTGACCGGAATATCATTGTCCGTGAGATAAATCCATCAAGGAAAGTTGACAAAGTCTATCCTAATGGAGACGACAACAGTTGAAATGAGATTGTGTGAAAAACCCTGGTGATTCAATTTAAACCCTTGTATCCCAACGCACGGGTTGATAATGGGACAAAAACTTCAAAAGCAATGGTAATGTATACACATATACATAAAGTGCTAGTTCATAAATACCAAGTTATGGTTCGTTCACTATTGATACTTTGTTTGTCATACCTACTACCTACACCTGTTCTCTTCAAATTTTCCACCATGTCCGACAAGGTCCGACCAATATGATGGAACTTATCAGAATTTTTTGAATTTTTTTTTTACAAAGATTCCCGAGTTCTATTAAAAGATACAGTATTTCAAAGCCATCAAAAGGGGGAATCCACAGTCTACTTGTTGACATCATTGTTGTTGTAGTTTCCGAAGAAACGGTCAAGTCTAGAGCTTGTGGTTGATGTGGCCATTTTGATCTCTGGTAACCATATAGCTGACATGATTGTTTAAGTTTGGGTAGCCCTATTCCAAGGTCGTGTTATTTACCAAACTTTAAACAACATGGGATTAAATTTGTTTTAGTTCATGCCTCGCAATGGAATAACCACTATTTATCTTCTCATAGTTACCTTTTGTTTGTATGTCTGTATGTTGACCACCAATTTACCTTTGTATTCTTGACTAGTCTCGTAATCCTAACACGGAGACATTATCTATATTGGTATTGTTGCTTGGTACCACGGGCAAGTTCTTGATCTAAACAAGTGGTGGCCTAGATCCTGCAATGTATCCCATGTGGTTTTGACCGACGATGTTCAGTTACGTACTGAGGTCGACCAGTTGAAGTTTTACTTCCATCATACCCATCGAGGAATTTCACTTTGATTTCTTACATTTCTTTCATTCTTCATTTGCTTCTTTCCTGGCTGTTTTTGCTTCGATCTGGGATACACACGTCATTTTATTATTTTTATTCCCTTACCAAGAGCTCGTGGTTTGACAACCATATCAACCCATGGTGTTAAGCTGTATGTAATTGGGGCATACCGCTTGCTTCCTCTTCTGGAAGACATTAGATGTCACCGTCGGTGAAAGCTTTTTTTGCAGCTTTGGTTGAGAATCGCTAAACTCTAATCTTTTCTTGCTTTGGCTTCAACCGATCAACCACCCCTTCCCCTCAACTCAACCCTTTCAAAGTTAACAGTACGTTTAGACGTTTTAGAAATATCATCGTGTTTCAATCTCCACGTCACCCTGCAACTGCTCCCCAAAAAAAAGAACAAAAAAAAGAAGAACAAAAGAAGAAAAAAAGAAGGAAAAAAAAGGGAAAAAAAGGAAAGAACAGCAGTCAAAAGGAAAGAAAACGAACGAACGAAAAAAAAGAGAAAGCACTGTTGTTTTCTTTCCGTAGTTGCTAGTTTCACACGATCCGAGCCTTGAAAAATATTCTTTGAGGTTCTACTCTACTTTTTGTAGAATATCAAGGCAGTTTCTTTTCTTGGTTTTGGAACAGCCAAACACACTTTCTGTCAGCCTTACGTTTTTTTTTTTTTTTTTCTACGCGCCAATTACATTTTGATTCATACCCCCTCATTGGACATCGTCGACCATCAATCAATCCCACACCCTCAAGCAGGCATCTCTTAAGGTGCATCGACCACAGCCAACCAACCAACCACATCAACTCGCCCACCTCCAGTTCCGCGCTCACTCATCCGCCAACCCCCATCGCGAGTCACGCTGCACCATACGTCCATTCTTTACGACGACTAGTCGACTGGCCGGATTCTCTTGCGTCTGCATTGCATGATCTCGGGCCTTAGCGAGAAGAACCTTTGGGGCCTACCGTATATTTGCTCTACATACAAGCCAAGTCTGAAGCTTGTAAAATAGCATGGCGAGGTGAATTCGCGTGAGATTTCCTGTAAGTACCTATCTTGTGTCCTATTGCTTCTTGATATTGGCTTGAACTTTTCGCTAGCTAACCTTGCATTACGGAAGTAGCACATCATTTTCTCTCTTCGCCAATATTTGTCTGGCCATTCCTGGCACACGGCCTATTAACCAATACCGACAAACCCCAGAACGAGTGACAACTTTGCTGCCAGGCCCTCCCTGCCCTGCCCTGCCCTGTCCTGCCCTGTCCTGCCCAGTCCTCTCTCATCACAAGTTCAATACGGCAGAAAAAGAAAAGAAAAAAAAAAAAAAAAAAGCTCGACAGGATTGCCCATTGTCTCTTTCGCCCTGATCGCTCATCTACAGGGAAGCTAATCTGTTGCCCTCGATAGGGGTGGTCGGGTCAGAGACCGAACTAGAACGTTTTAGCGCATCTCAGTGGCGTAGTGGACGGTGATTCCCCCCCCAGCAGTAATTAGCATCAACCTGTCAATTTCTGAACCCCCATGACCTCTACATTTCCTCTGGACCAGCCAGTTGCAGTTGCAGCCATTGCTGCTGCTCCTGATGCTGCTACCATGATACGGACTAGCGACGATGGTAGCGTATTACCCACACCCACAGGAGCTCTCAGTGGCATCTTGTCCTGTTCATCCTCTGCCAGCCATCAAAACAATCATAACCAAAACCATAACCAAAACCCCCCAGACTTTGCTAGCTCCACGACCCAAGGCCGCGACTGTGATATCACTACTGCCGCTTCTACATCCAATAGGTTTAATTCTTCCTTGCTACACATCAACCAGACTATTGGAATGCCATTACCGGCACCCGTCTTTGCTCCGGCCTCGATTTCTCTTCCTGCATCCGAACCCAGTAGTGAAGAGTCTCACACCCACGTTTCACACAAAACTCTCTTATCATCTCGGCTACCAGTTAATTTGGATACACACTCATTATCACATCAATCTGCGCCCGAAAAACACGTCCCCGAGCTTGTATTAGTACCCGCACCCGCACCCGCACCCGCATCCACATCCGCACCCGCATCCATACCTATATCTGCATTTGACTGTACAACAGCTGCTGTGCAGTCAATACCCCTCACCACTAGCCAGCAACCAATACCCAAATCTGCTGCCTGCGAAATTATCATTTCTAAAAACCTATTGCCTGAAATTTCACACCCCGGCGACTCTCTCGATATCGATTACTCTGGATTCACGAGCGACGTGGTGAATCTTCTTCCCATTTTAAACGACTCGGCAAACGTGCCATTGAACCAACATACCGTAACCGACTCTCATTCCTCATCAAAAATTTATAGCGGCGTAACGGCTACTACACCCTCGCATAATACTCAAAACTTCTTTTTAGCAAACGTGAGCGATAATACTACTGCGCGTCTGTCGCAACCGTCGTCACCGTCACTCACACCCGCATTGTCGCAGTCACCCGCTTCTGCACACGAAACACCTATTGTATCTCTCTCGTTCTGTGCGCTCAGATCAAATTCTACCGCTGCAATAAAGACGACACCTCCACCGCCGATTATCCATCAACCTCGCAAACCTTCACCTGGTCTTGCTGCCCGCCTCAAGGCGTTAGGATTCGGCTCTATCACTGCCAACAATAACAACATCAACAACAACAACTCTTCGACATCGTCCTCTTCTCCAGTGATTCTAGACTGCAACGGCGGTCTGGTCCAAAACCAGGCCCGCCAACTTGAGGAAAGCCACCAGGCCGGTTCTTCGTCTACGCTCTCGGTTGAGCGTCGCGGCCGTCCGTGGAAAGGTACCGTGAAGGGATTCTCGGCAGCTGTGCACAACGTAATATCTCGGAAAGCCTCTTTTGAGTCTTGTAAATCTATAAGATCCGCGTCAGATTGCGGATCAATTTTTCTACCTAGTCCGACCAACGACGAGTTCACGGGTCTTGCTTCGCCGGCCTCAGTCTCGTCGAGTTTTCTTGCCCCACCGCATTCTCCGTCGCTTTTGCCAGAAATTGAGCTCGTTGAACCACTGAACATGGACACTAATAAATACATTCTTCCCGACCATACCAACGAAACTGGCATCAAGGTGCAGCTTGACACCCGCCAGGAGCACATTGAACGCGTTACAGCGCCTCCTCCTCTACCTGCCCCAATCCCAATCCAACTGTCTGTTGGGGTAGATGAGGAGCAGCGTGCAGGACCGCCTCCACCACCACCACCAAAGGACACCCCTCCGTTGCAGTCTGCTTATTCAGCTGCCACTATCAGTTCGGCAAATAGTGAATACTTTGTTCCTCGTCATGGCCGTGCGGGATCAATATACACACTATCGAGAGCCTCATTTACAAACCAACTTGCCCAACTTACTTCGCTTCAATTACCCGACTCCGAATCGTTGTCCAGTCGCGTGGCTGCTATCCCCACTGCACATGCCGCTAATAATGCTCTCATTAATGCTGCTGAGCAAATAAGAGGGTGGATTTCAAAGGCATCGGAAGTCATTGAAGGTTTAGACAGCGATGATGATGTTGAGTGGGCTGCTGCTGGTGGCCGCGAGGGCCTGGAAGAGGTTGAACAGGCTATTGCGCGATTCGAGGAGCTTATCAATATTTACGTCTCTGCGATTGAAGATCTTCAATGCCGCAATGACATTGGCAAAGTTTCCCCCAACGATTTGCAAAAGGCCGTGGTTCAGATGGACGCCATTCTAGCCGAGTGGCTCAAGATCCGGAAATCGCTCCAGGTTATCAAGGAACAGGTTGAAATCGCCATGGAGTGGGAGGAGCTCTGGAATAATGTTTTGGGAGATATCCAAGATGAAATGGATGAACTCAGTCGTCTAGTCTTTGAGATGGAAGAGCGTCGTCACAAGTCGCTGATTGCTTCAGATGGC
The DNA here is from genome assembly GCA_002018255.1 of Bretziella fagacearum. Classification (NCBI taxonomy): domain Eukaryota; kingdom Fungi; phylum Ascomycota; class Sordariomycetes; order Microascales; family Ceratocystidaceae; genus Bretziella; species Bretziella fagacearum. The sequence continues at coordinate 15,221 of MKGJ01000367.1, read as the reverse complement.
GTCGATATCGAAAACTTGGCGACAATAGTCGAAGAGGTCCCCAACATGACACGCCTAGGAGCTCAAAACAGATTCAGTCTGCCTCCACTTCCCTTGAGCCCTGGTTCACCGGGAACCCCTACGCTCACCTTGGACGATTCTTCGTTGCTTGCTTTGTTCGCGCGAATGCAACCTCTGCGCGCCTCGCTAGACTTCTTGCCTATGCGGTTATCAGTATTTGTAAATCGCGCCTCGAGCTCGTTTCCAACTGCCTGTGATGAACTTGATATGCGCCGCAAGGCTCTTGATGGAAGCTACAAGAAGCTTGAGAAGGATGCTGAGTCCCTGCGTAAGGAGCTGGGCGAAGACCGCTGGGTCATTGTTTTTCGTAATGCAGGAAGACAGGCTCAGAAGATGTACGAATCAGTGCACCGGTCCGTGGATAAGCTCCGTGAGGCGGTTGATGCCGGCTATCACTTGACCAACCAGCCCGTCATTACTAAGAAGATTGAGAGTTATGAAGCCAAGAAAATGCACTACGGCCCTGCCATTGAACGCGTATTGTCAATCATCGACAAAGGTGTCAAGGACCGACTCACTGTTAATGGCGAAATTCTGCGTCTCCATGCTGAAACCCAAATGAAATGGGGAGATTTGAAGCAAGTCATGGCAGATATGGATGTGCAATTGGAGGAGGTGCAGATGGAGCTCAAGACCCAACAGCTTCGTGATTCCATCTCTAGTTTCATGTCTACTGACCGTGCATCCACTGTCGGTAGTGGACGTGATACTCCTGGCAGTTCACCGCCTTCTTCTGTCATCATGTCATCACTAGGTATGGGACCAAAGATCCCTCTGTCAGCAGGCCAGCGCAACCGAGCCGCTACTGCCGGTGCAGCCATGTCGCAAACCCGTCGCTACCAGTCTCTTCCGCCGTCAACATCTCAGCCAACAATTGCCCGTAAGGCTAGTGCATCGCGGCTTTCTGTTTTGGTTCAACCGTCGTCGGTGAAGACACCAAGCAGGCTTGCGCGTCCGCCATCAACCTCGGATCTTCGGCCCAAGTGGAATGGTTCTACCAACACCAAGGACCTCGATACTGGTCACAACTTTGTTCCTTTGACCTTGACGACGCCCAGCCCCTATGCCAAGAGATCTCCCAAAGTTGAACCTGGCGCGACGCGCTCGTCAAACTCACTTTCACCCAACGCAAGCTCGGCTTCTAGGCTCCCAAAGTTGCGCAACTACTCGGTGTCTCCTAGATCGAGCACTGCATCGCCTGTATCGATCGCGGACAACACGCCTACTAGAAATACCCAGTCTCATTTATCCTTTCGCGAACGCATCACTGCTGCTGGCCCTGGCCCTTATTCTCAGAAAACACTTCAAAAGACCCGTGCCAATGCACAGTCGGTCAGTTCATCAACTACCTCCAATGACACTCGGCGGGTGTCTTACCAGCCGCGTATGACATCGAATATTTCGGATATAGGATCATCGCCATCACGGCCAGCATCCTCGATGGCATTTAACCCGCGTCGGTCGAGTGTGCTGCCTGTGCCGGGTATGGGGAAGGGCAGATCGAGAGCAGGGAGCACGGATGGACGGTCGAGTCCGCAGCCGAGATCTTCAGGCTCGCGAATGAGTATTCAGAGGACGACTGAAGCGGGGACGGACCAGAAGCCACGATGGAAGTTTTAGAGGAGAGAAGATGGGAATTGAGAGTTTTCGGGAACTTTTTCATTTTTTTCATCTTTTTCATTTTTTTCATTTTTTTCATCTTTTTTTTTTTTTCTTCATTCACTCATCTTATTGTTTTGATATTGCGTCTTTGTTAGTTGTATGATGTTTAGTTGGACTGGGATGCCTTTTGACTAGATGAGCGATGTGTGTTAGAGAGGGGGGGGCTCTTATTTTATTGAATTTGTTTTCTATTCTTTTGCTATTTATTAGATACCACAATACACCATCTTGTTGTTTTCTAGAAACTTTTGATTTTAATAATTCATGATTTAATGTGAATTTGAATTCATGGAGAGTGCTATGACTCGTGACGGTTTTGAGGGGTCGATTTCCATGTGACGATAAGAATCTAAGCTGTTTGATTACATAACCCACAGTAATTGCATATTTTAATACACAAAAAGCAATCAAAGGAATGGGAATATCAAGCTTAGTAGTTAAACGGGGATTTGTAGCCCGCGGTATATATAGTTGATGATGTAGAGGAGCTTTAGAGCAGTCTGTCGTGTAACGGCCTGCGTGTCAATGGCCATTCTTGATGGCGGCTCCTTTGAGTCCTTCACTTATATAGATGCCGAATTGTCTTTTACATTGTGTTGTTCGGGGGAGGCTTGTCAAGGGTGCGATATCCGGTCATGAGAATGTCGTCATGTAGGTGGGGTCAAGTAGTCAGTCAATGGAAGCCGAATGCGGCAATCACTCGAGTTGATATCACAATTTAATTGGTTGAATTCTTGATTGTGTCATGGAAGGGAAGTAACTCGCTACATTTTACGTACGCAAGGCAGTTACTGCATTGTCGAGAATAGCAACCGATATTTTGCCGGGAAATATAAAAAGAGGAAAGAAGACGGCCCAACATTCTCGGTTCGGCCAAGTTGAAACTGATTATTACTAAGAATCTCTATGCTTCCAACGCAGATACAACCCTTCAAACTATTCGCGCAAATCAACATGTCCGATAAGGAGGCCGTCAAGAACGCCGCGCAGGTCTCTACCCGTGCTATCCACGCCGATGAGGGCATTAGCTCCCATCGTGCTGTGGCCCCCGCCATTCACGTCTCGACCAACTTCCGCTATTCTGATGACCCCAAGGACCTCGTCTACAATAGTAACATCGATGTAAGCTTCCTCTAATCCTCACTTCCACCCTGCCTCACCCTGCTAATGATCACCTCCCCACCTACCAGCCCAATGCCCCCACCGACTCTCACATCTACTCCCGCATATCTGGTCCCACCACCACCCGCCTCGAAACAGTCATGACCTCCCTCCTCAACGGCCCCGCCATCACCTACTCCTCTGGTCTCTCCGCCTTCCACGCCATGATGATCCACATCAACCCCAAAACCATCGCCATCACCGACGGCTACCACGGCTGCCACGGCGTCGTCGAACTCCTCAGCCGGCTCTCTGGCCTCAAGCAAGTCGCCCTCGACTGCCCTGACTCCGACCTAGGCCCCGGTGACGTCATCCACGTCGAGACCCCCCTTAACCCCCTTGGTGAGGCCCGCTCACTCGCTTACTATGCTGAGAAGGCCCGCCGTACTGGCGCCTACCTGACCGTCGACGCCACCTTTGCTCCGCCTCCCCTGCAGGATCCCTTCCTGTACGGTGCGGACTTTGTCATGCACTCCGGCACCAAATACATTGGTGGCCACTCCGATATGCTCTGCGGTGTCGTTGCGATTGCCCCCCGGCACGTCGCTCCCGCTGTTGATGCCCAGAGCTGCTGGAAACGTCGTATGCTTGATGACCGGTTAGTCACCGGTGCTGTTTTAGGTTCTCTGGAGGGATGGCTGGGTCTTCGGAGTGTTCGGACTCTAGAGTTACGGGTGCTTCGGCAGTCAGAGACGGCTACGAGGTTGGCTACGTGGTTGGCGGATGCGGCGGTGGATCCGTCGAGTCCGGTGAGCAAGGTGGTGGAGAGGGTACACCATGCAAGTCTGCAGGCGCGGGACAAGGAGAATACGTGGTTGGCGGAGCAAATGCCTCGGGGGTTTGGGCCGGTGTTTTCGATTATCCTCAAGGGGGAACAGCTGGCTAAGTCATTGCCTAGTAAGCTCAACTTCTTTTACCATGCGACGAGTCTGGGTGGGGTTGAGAGTTTGATTGAGTGGCGGGCGGTTACTGATGAGCATGCGCCGGTAAACTTGTTACGGGTAAGCATTGGCATTGAGGCATTTGAGGATTTGAAAGCCGATTTTGAGCAGGGCTTCCAGACACTAATTGCAGAGCTTGGGCTGTAAGAGTTCAAGGTTATCAGTTGATGATTTGTATTATGAATTTTGTCAAGAAAAAAAAAAAAAAGTCTATAGTGACATGGCAAAAGAAAACCATTAAGTCGACATTAACAGCATATAAGTTTTGGCAGATGTGGTATCAGTATACATGAAATCAAAGAAGCTCCGCCAAGTTTCCTTAAAACGGCCGTCCAAACTTCTTCTTGGCCACCGGCTTCCGGACAACCCCACTCTGCACCACCTTCTTCACCCCACTTCCTGCCGCCGTCCCACTGGGCTTCTTCTTCCGTTCCTCCTCCGCGGCCTTGTTGTCTTCCGCCGCTTTCTTATCCCTTGCCATCTGCGCCTCAATCTCCATTTTCCGGTTGAATTCAGTCTCAGTGAACTTCTTCTGGTGCGCCGAATATCCCTTCTCCTTAACCGAATAAAAGACACCACCAAGGTCAGCAAGCCAGTGGGGGTCGACGGCCGTCACGGTAGATACATATACTTTGGAAGTTAGGACGAGCTCATGATAGACGACATAGTCTGGTGGGTGGCCGGCGTAAAGGGAGCTGGTGGGATGGAGTTGGACGGCGACATTGGAGCGTAGATTGATGTATTCGCCGGAACCCTTGTACTTGGCGGCTTGATGGTAGTAGCCGGAGCAGATGCATTTGCGGACGATATCCCAGTCCATACCGCAGGAGACGAGTTGCATCTTTTGCATCTTCATGATGTCGGTAAGTTGGTCGCGGATTTCTTTGGCACGGCGCAGGGATTTGCCGTGAAGGAAGTGTTTGATGCACCAGGATTCAGAGAAACGGTTGGATTGCCAGGCGAGATAGACTTGGAGGTAGGTCAAATGGTCGGATTCATGGACCCAGAACTTCTCGCGTTGTGCATCAGCTTCTTCTTGTCGTTCCTTTGGTCTGTAAAAGACGTTTGGAACAGACAGCATGGAGACAATAGTAATCATCTCCTCACTACATCCGTATAGTACCGAGGTGATGAGGAGCTTTGATAAGGAGGGATCCATAGGGAACGCGCTCATCTTGTGTCCCAGATCCGTTAGCTCGCCCATGTTATCCAAAGCGCCCAAAGCCCATAAATCAAACATTGACGTTGTAATAGTCTCCTGTGGCGGGGGGTCCATAAAGTCAAAGTCTAACAGATCCTTGACACCAAGGGACTTCAACATCAATACCGTGTTCGACAGGTTCGTCCGTTGAATCTCAGGAATAGTCTGAATATAGAGTTCATCTTTGAATGCCTTTTCAGTAAACAGCCTAAAAGCCTTTCCAGGTCCTGTTCTTCCGGCACGACCCGAACGCTGAGAAGCATTGGCTTGAGAGATAGGAGTGATCTGAAGGGTATCCATTCCCATCTTGGGATTATACACCTTCATCTTGGAGTACCCACTGTCAACCACGTACTTGATGCCATCAACAGTCAAACTTGTTTCGGCAATGTTGGTGGCAACAATGCACTTCCGAACACCCGCTTCAGCACGATCGAAAATCTTGGCCTGGAGATCGGCAGGCATCTGACTGTAAATTGGGAGGATACTGAGCTTAGGGGGGTCGTTCAGTGCATCGAGTCGCTTTTGGATCAATTCACAGGTGATTTCAATGTCTTCTTGACCAGTCATGAAGACCAAGATATCACCAGCATCCATGGACACATGGATAGAAAGAACTTGGTGCACAGCCTGGTCAACATAATCCTCGACCGGGGACCGGTGGAATAGGACATCAACTGGGAATGTTCTTCCGGGGATGACAAATTCTGGAGCGCCACCAAAGAAGTCTGAGAACCGCTTCGAGTTCATCGTGGCAGAAGTCACAATAAGCTTGATATCACGACGTCTTTGCAAAATCTTCTTGAACAGACCCATGAGGATATCTGTGTTTAGTGCACGTTCGTGGGCCTCGTCCATGATAACACACGAATATCGATCTAGATCAGGCTCGTTTAATGATTCGCGGAGCAAGACACCGTCAGTCATATACTTGATAACCGTGTCCTTGCTGGTACAATCTTCGAAACGGATAGCGTAACCGACAGTTCCACCCAGTGAACACTCCATTTCCTCAGCTACACGCTTAGCGACACTCATGGCAGCAACACGTCTGGGTTGAGTGCAACCAATCATGCCCATATTTCCATATCCATCTTCATACAAGAACTGCGCCAATTGTGTTGTCTTTCCGGAACCAGTTTCACCAACAACAATAATAACCTGATTCTCTCTGATGACGCGCAAGAGGTCCTCACGTACTGCAAATGCTGGAAGAAACTGTCGTTGTTCGCGAAGGGTTTTCGTCCGACTAAAGTTACTGGCGCCATCGTTCTTCTTCAGATGCTGACTAAACTTGTTGCTGTTTGTTGATTTTTGCTCCTCCCCATTCTCCATCTTGACGTCCTTTTCGGCCGGGATAGGCAATGCGCTGTCACCGTCTTCTTCCTTGACACCCATAATATTTCCTAGAGTTGTTCCAGCCATTGATGTAGCTGCTTGTGCCTGTCGCTCACGCTCCCGTTGTTGTCGCGCTTCCTTGACGACCTTGCTGCCCTTGCGACTAAAAACTGCCATATCACTCTGGAAATCCCTTACTGCTGGTACGGGTTCCAGTTGTTTGGTGAAGATTGTCCGGCCATCCAAGAAAGGCGGCCGCAACTCGTGAACCAATAAATGTATCCGGACACCCTCCTCGTCGTCAAAATCCGCTGACAGATCCCTCCGTTGCGCAACACCTGAAACCACCATTCTGTTCGTCTCCCATGCATCATTCTCCCTGTTTCTCTGTTCCCGCCGAGAGTCATATCGCTGTGACATGCGCTCCGCAGCAGCATTCTCAGTCTTTTGCATCTCCCATGAAGACTCGTAGGCGGCAAACGGGTTATGTGATTCGTCACCGAATACATGACCGCCCATTTCGTCACCGCCGTACCAGTCGCGGTCAAGGGCTTTTTGGTCTTCTTCGGTTTCGGGTGGCGGGGTCGGAGTGCGGTCGCGGTTCCGGGTGGAGTTGTTGTAGCGACCCCGGAGGCGGTTTCCGGGGCCATTGCGGGAATCATGGCGGTTGCGATCGTTGTTGTGGTGGTGATAATTGTTGTCGACTCGACGACGCTTGGGCATTGCGCCCATATATTCGTCATCCATGGTTTTTCTGTGGTCACTAGAATGGGCCAAACAAAGATAGTGTCTATAGGCAAGTGTGCGTTGCTTGTCGCAAATTCAAGATGGATTTCGTAACCTTTTGTCGCGACATTCAGCAGCAAGCGCAAGCTTGAACAAGGCTGAACACTCTTGGTTGCACTAAGCTTGGTTCCAAAGCTAACAAGCATCCTTATCAGTGCATTATCGTCTTATCGATAATGCTAGGGTCCCCCCACCTTTCCCAGAAAATTTGAAGTCTTTTTGGTATAAGTGGAATTCAAAAAAAAAAAATATAAAAAATAAAATACACCTGCAGGAACGGCGTAATCGTTAGTAAAAGGGAAAAAATAATATTATATTTGAGCTTCACATTTTCTTCTCAAAAATATTTCTTGATCCCCCTTTTTTTTTTTTTTTTGTTCTCATCATTTCCCTCACAATTCAGGCAGAGTCGACGACTTTATCAATTTTGCCCAAAATGTCTGGCTCGATGATTACCGCCACCAAGTGGGTGCCCCGCGGGTACGCTGCTCAGTTCCCCACCAAATACGAGATGGATGACGAGGAGATGGGCCGCATCACTGAGCTTGCTAAGCTCAAGCTCGAAGATGCTCAGGAAGACCTTGCCGTTGCTGAGCGTGGTTCCAATGAGGAGGATGATGAGGAGGATGAAGGTGGTGCCAAAGTTTCGGCTGGTCCCAGTACTGGTGCTGCTCCCGCTGCGGCTGAGGAGAGCGATGACGATGATATGGAGGACACCAAGTAAGTTTTTGACAATATCAAACCCCTCTTTTTCTCTTCTGTGCCTCTTGAAACTAACATATACTGCACCAGAGCCATCAACATCAACGACGACGACCTGAAGGAGTACAACCTCGAGACCTACGATGACGAGGATAACACCGGCGAAGGCGAGGCCATGGCCATCTTTGGCAACATCAAGTCGCTTGCCTACTACAAGAACAACCAGGACGACCCGTACATTACCCTTCCCGATGAGAAGGCCGCCGAGGAAGACGACGAAGAGCGTGAAGACCTTCAGATTCTCAAGACCGACAACTTGATTCTCGCCGCTAGCATTGAGGACGAAATTGCCCAACTTGAAGTCTACGTCTACGAAGACTCCGCCGACAACATGTACGTCCACCACGATATCATGCTTCCCGCCATCCCTCTGGCCCTCGAGTGGATTGACTACCCCGTCAACAAGGCCGATGCCGACTCCACCAAGCCCGCCAACTTCGTCGCCATCGGTACCATGGATCCCGATATTGAAATCTGGGATCTCGATGCCGTCGACTCCGTCTATCCCAACGCCATCCTCGGACAGGGTTCCGACCCCAACGTCGCCAAGGAAAAGCGCAAGAAGAAGAAGGCCAAAAAGGCCAACGACGAATATCACACCGATGCCGTCCTCGCCCTCGCACACAACCGCCAGCACCGCAACCTGCTTGCTTCTGCCTCCGCCGACAAGACCGTCAAGCTCTGGGATCTCAACACTGCCAAGTGCGCCAAGTCATACTCGTTCCACACTGACAAGGTGTGCTCGTTGGCCTGGCACCCTACTGAGGCGACTGTACTACTGTCCGGTTCGTACGATCGCACCGTCGTTGCCTCGGACATGCGTGCGCCTGAAGCCAAGGCTCCTCGCTGGGGTGTTGAATCGGACGTCGAGACTGTTCGATGGGATCCCCATGATGCCAATTTCTTCTACGTGTCCACGGAGAACGGTGTGCTGCATTACCACGATGTGCGTAATGCCCCGGCGACGCCCGCGGCCACCAAAGCGGTGTGGACTCTCCAGGCTCACGACGAGTCGCTGTCGTCGTTTGACATCAACCCGGTTATTCCTGGCTTCATCGCTACGGGATCGTCGGATAAGACAGTGAAGCTTTGGAATATCCAGGCGAGCGGACCTAGCATGGTTGTGTCACGGAACCTGGATGTTGGTAAAGTGTTCTCTACTTCGTTTGCGCCGGATCCGGAGGTTGCCTTCCGGTTGGCGGTTGCTGGGTCGGCCGGTAGTCTACAGGTTTGGGATACTAGTACCAACTCTTCGGTTCGCAAGGCCTTTGCCGGTCGTGTGCCGGAGGCTACCACTGAAGTTGAGGATCGGTTGGTTGGTGTCCAGGAGGAATCGGAGAGTGAAAGTGACGATGATGAGGATGAGGAGAACCAGGAGGATGACGATTCCATGGATGAGAATTAAACGGGTGGGTTAGAACCGAGTGGAGTGATTGGGTTTTGTTTAGGCGTTATGTGGGATGATTATATCACGGATTTCTTTTCTTTTTTAGGAG
>MKGJ01000366.1:2538-24759 GCA_002018255.1 Bretziella fagacearum | reverse complement strand
CCCCCCTCCCCCTCCCACCACCATCCACCATCCACCCTCCATTTTCTAGCGAATGCACAAAAGCCAACAATGGAAGAGAGGGAGACAAGTAGTGGTGGTCTAGCGTTGCATCAGACCATGGCATCTCGGAGATGGTAATATATATATATATATATATATATAGTGGCAAATATACAGCAAATGCATACATCATATGCACCATGTGCTTTTCGCTGTCACCTACGACGCGAACCCGTCCGTTTCGTCAGACAGAAACGCGCGGGATACCATATCAGTCAACAATCAATACAGCAAAAAGAACTGACCTGTTATTCGCTCGCTTTTTCTTCCGTGTATCATGTACATTATACAGCTTTCATAGCCCATGACATGGTGTGGCGTGTCCGCCGACTTTGATCAATTGTCACCTGCCCTCCCACACCTTGGCCTAGCCCAGTCCCGTGGGGGTCACATCATGCTGTATTTTGATTTCTTTCTCTCCTCATCAAGCTGCCATCTGTTGTCGACCAGGCTACACCCAAGTCTAGACTGACCGGGACGAAGTACAAGAAACAGGCCAGGCGGGGAAGAGAAGCTATAAATCCAACTGTAACATCTCAGCCATTCTTTTAACCCTTACCTCTAGACAAGTCAGAGTGGCATCTGTTGCTTTGCTTACCTTGTTTTCTATTTCCCTTTCCTTTGGCCTTTAGCCTTTGCCCTTGTCTCGTCATCAACTCCGGCCATATATCCCCAAAATGGCAAAAGCATGTCCGTCTCCTAACCCTTGTTCTTCTCCCCAACTTCCTCCAATTTGTCTCGTCCTCTCAAATTCATTCATTTCTTCCCCCAAGTCCCTTGTCTGTCCATTGCTCCTCCTCCTCCTCCTCCTCCTCCTCCTCCTCCTCCTTCTTCCTTGTGAGAGGCTCTCCTCCCCGCTTCTCGGGCGTCTTCTTCCTGTGGGTTCTGCCAGTAGTAAGTCATAGTATATGTGTGCATATCGTGGATACATACATATGCTGTACACATATTTTGTAATGTAAATTCTCCCCGTTGACCTAGAGAGAAATCACCACCAGTTGAAGGAAAGAAGGAAAAAAGAAAACACTCAGTAACCACAAACATGGGTTATGGCCAAGGATGACTAGCTAGTTGACGGCCGGATGGCTGTAGGTCCGAGCAATGCTGGGATTTCGTATTATTGCCAGGCGCCTATCGGCCGGGGGCCTGGCCACTTGTTTCATTGGTGTCATTTGTAAAGTCTCGATAAAAACATCATGTAGATGAAGAATGATAGCCGGTTGAAAAGGTGGGAAATATAGAGCAGCGAAGGGGGGGATGGGGGGGGGGGGGGGGGTCCTTTGTAGGCTGTAACCACTATGATTTCAAGGGACCAAAGACCACAGCTTAGCAGACTCGCCAGCAGGTTCGTGGATTCCCCCAAGGTTCGTCATCATTTCTGTAATGCCATTCCATCCATCCCACCGTCTTGCCCTGGATTCTCTCCCTTTCCATCTCTCCTCTCTATCCTCTCTGACCGAAATTCGGCTCTCTGCAGTCAGCAATCTGCAGCCTTCCAAGTCTGACAAACATACACACGGACATTGGCCATCCGTAGTCCACCACCAAGTCGTCCAAACCACAGACCGCTAGCCCTTCAGGATCACCAACCCATCGCATCAAAGTATGCATATATAAATATATACCAGCCAGAGTCTTGTGTGACCCATCCCATATCCCATGCGTCTTCCACCGTACTAACCAAGGCCTCAGTCAAGTGTTAACGAACAAGCACCTGGGTAAAGGTAGATTTGACCGATGACGACTGGTGGCTTTCCGAGCAGTGTGTAGAATGTTGGCACTGTATAGAGTAAAAAGTCTTGTGGTTCATAGTGATCGAATTGATAGTCGAATCGTCTCCGTCATTCACCCAGCAGACACTCATATCCACTGCCCGTTGTGATCATTCCCCCCCCCCCCTTCCTGACTTGTACTCCCATGGCGTCATCGCATGCCCCATATCATCGGCATCATCTCAGTATGAGTAGACGGCATTATGCATCGGAAATGGTCATTAGCCGTCACCAGGTTCGATTGGTGGACTGACTTGTCGTAATGTACGTATCATGGATGTGGTGGAACAGTCGGTAAAGGTCCAAGCGAACGGGGAACAGCAGACCGTGGAGACGGACCTGAGATGTGAAATGTCGTCGTGGTAGAGGCAGAGGCAGAGGCAGGTCGGTTCGGTTTGGACAAAGTAGCGTTGAATAAGGTTGAGTGGCATAGATGTCGTAAAGAGAAGTAACTCGGATTGGGATTGGAGAGTATCGTTATTGATGTCGATGATGTCCTCTAGTGAAGGCTATATCAGTAAGGCCATCCAAAGATCGTACCATGTAACGAGTCCATGCTGGATGATATCCAATTGACATATTGGAAAGATAGCGGTAGGGTAGGCCATCCCGTCTCATCGGCGATATCAAGGCCGAACCTAGCCAATGATGTCTAGAGACCAACCAAGGTGTATAGCAATCAGCATATCACAATGTATGCAGGATCAAAACCGACATTACACCTCGAAAACTAAGTGTTCTTTCTAAAGTATAAAACAAAAATGAGAACACCCTAAAAATTCCAAAGACATAAAAAGACACTTCTCAGATCTCCAAAGTCTTGGCTATCGTCCCTCTGACCCGATATCAACCCGGGACACCCTCCCTATGTTACAATCACCCACCAGCCCCATCTCAAAGGTACTGATAGCGATGCACCTCGGTCGGCTATCACAATGATTTTTCACAAGAAAAGCAAAAAAGAAAAAGTGCCAATCCCAAAGCATAACGAAAATAACAAGGAATCAACCAAGATATCCACGTATTATATAAGAACCTAGTATATCATTATTCCCATCATCCATTGAATCGTTATCTTGCCAAACCTGGTGACAATCACAATACCAATCTCTACCTCCAACTCACCACATTCCCCAGACTTGCCCATCTATTCTCATCCCTTGAATCCACCTTTGTCTATCTATCTCTATCCCCCACCCCCAGATGTGAAGTCCTGCGGCCGCTGCAAACAGTTATCAGTTCCATGCAAGTTGTGTGGGGCGGCAAGATACAGAGATATGCGGGTGACTGAACGAATTTTGAAGCACGCAAGTGGGGGATATTGCCGGCTGAGTTTTCAATCAGTGCTTCCAAACGACAGATAACCAACTGCTTAGTTACGAGCTATCACTTTCGTTCGTCAGGTTGTGGCTTCCGTATCTTTGTGACCATTTGCGGAAGGTAGATAGGAGATCTTATTAGGAACCTGAAGAAACTCTAAGCATTGCGTTGCTTGATTGTCCCCAACCCCACGATTAACATCAACTTTGATATCCGTCATCTATTACGAATTAAACATGTTTGCATCACTATCCACCATTCTCTTGTCATTCCTATAACGCCCGGCCGTCGGCAAACCCAAGGAATCCTTCCGCGTATCTTCAAAGCACCCGTTACATACAGACCATATCAACGCCCTCTCCCGGCCAGCATAACAACAAGTATAATGACTTCCCACCTATCACTAATAGCTGCCATCTATCTTGTCGTCAATCACATACACCCATAGTCTGCTGATAATACGGAGTCCCATCTGCTCCCCCACAGTCACGCTATAAAGAGCTGGAGTAGTACAATGTTGGGAGACCACTTGGGAATTCCCAGTATTGTATATCTTTTTAATTCACTTTTCTTATTGATATTGCATGGTCCTGATTAGGCTCCAAAGACTGTAATGGCCAATGTAAATACTCTTGAGTCCACAGGAGTATCACCCTTCCAATATTAGTAGGGGACATGGTCTAGTGGTATGACGGATCCTTAGCATGATTGAAGCTTTTGTCTTTCAGACTTGGATCAGGTCCGGGGTTCGATTCCCCGTGTCTCCACTCTGTTCTTCTCTGTGATTTTTTATTCTTTCTTGTTTTTGGTGGAAGGCATTTGCCGGTCACACATCCTTCCCGAGATAAATAAACTCCGAGTGAGACTGAGACAAGAACAGCTTTTTGGATTGCCACGATGACCTACACAAACAGAAATCCCGCTTCGAGATATCACACATATTAACAAAAAAGTAATCCGAAATCCATGCTATACGAACAGTATTCACTGGTAGAACTACCAATTTATAAATTAAATTTCAAACCCATATCTCAACCTATTTTTGAACGTCCATGATAAAGATAAGAAAACAAAATCGCTCATGAGAAAGAAAAAGAAACGGGCTAACCCATCACACATTCGACTGCTAACCTCCTCCCGGCTGCTGTCCATTCTGCCCAAATTGCCCAAACGCCGTCGCTTGCGCCAGGAATGCCATGAACGCCGGGTTTGCCATCGCCGCGGCCAAAGTCGCCTGTTGCTGCTGGGGTGTCTGCTGCTGAGAAGCTTGTTGCTGCTGCTGTTGCTGTTGCTGCTGTTGCTGCTGCTGTTGCTGCTGCTGTAGAGCCTGCACCTGTTGCATCGCCTGTATTTGCTGGGTCGACGCCGGCAGACTACCAGTGGGGAGACCAGAAAACTGAGAGAGCGGGGGGATTGCGGCGGGGTTGGCGTGTGGCGGGGGAGGGGGAGGAACCGGGAAGGGGAAGGGAGTAGCAAAGTTGGGAGTTGGAACTGTAGGGTTAGTGGTGGGAGGATGATAGGAGGTAGCAGTAGGCTGAGGGATTGGGGCTTGGTATTGTGGTTGTTGGGGGGCGGAGTAGTGGAGTTGCGGTTGTGGTTGTGAAGGGTAGTCGGGGTAGGATTCGGCGCGGGGCGCCTGTGAGTAACTAGCATCGCGGTCGTTGTAGCCGCGGTTGGCACTACCACGGGGTCTCGTGATGTAGTTGCCACGGGTACCGCCACGATGACCACCTCTGCCGCCGCCACGTGTGTAATCACCACGGCCACCAGTAAAACCACCATCGTAAGCATGCGACTGGAAGCGAAATTCCGTAGGAGCTTCGTAACCAGCCTGACCGGTTCCATACCCTGTGGGACGGGTGAGTTTGCGGTAGCTACCTTCATCGTCATAGTTGAGGGCACCCGGCGATTCTTCCTTTTTCATCTTGACTTCATTCCGCAGGCTGGAGGGGCCAGGAGTGGCGGATTCACCCTTGATTTGAGCGCTCTTTTCGCGGCGTTGCTGCTTCTTCAGGCGTTTGTATGCGGTTTCCTTTTCGTCATCGGAGAACTCCATTTCTTCGGGTGCGATTTCTTCGTCGTGAATGTTGGAGGCGTCAGAGCCCTTGAGGTTCTTGAGGGCGGAGGTGAAGACATATTGGGCGTGAGCAACGGAGTAGTAAAGTCTAGTGTTGGCTTCGAGACCAAGTTCTTTGATCTCGGCCGCTTTTTGAAAGCCAACAAGGTACATAGGCTGTTGCACTTTTCCTAGTGGCTCAGCGATGGTACCGACGACAGTCCGGTCTTGAAGACAGAGAATAGAACCCGAGTCGAGAACTTGGTATTCGGCGGGAGTAAACCCCTTGACTACAAGTGTGTTATCGACAATATGCTCAATGATACCCAGAGGCTCAATCTTCATTTCAGGAGTGACGGTGACATTAGGCCTTGGATCATAGGTCTCGTCGATTTCATTCTTAGTGCGCATGCGAGCACCAGTCTTTCCCGATGTCTCACCCTCATCGTCAGAGTCGCCTTCAGCCTTCATCAGAATCCGAGCAGTCTCCTCAATACCGAGCAGCTCGTACTTCTCATCCTCAGAATCATCTTCATCGCTGTCACTGTCGCTGGAGGAATCTGATGAAGACTTGTAGGGCGATGAATCAATCTCCCATTCAGGATGTTCTTCTTCTTCTTGAATACCCGGAGGCACCGCAGGTTCAGTGGAACCTTTTGTGGCATTAGTGGCGAGAGCCGGCGCAGTTTCCTCAAACATCTCCATGGCATCCGAGGGAGCAGCGGGTTGTGACTCAGCGGGTGCCTGAGAGATGATTTGAGAGATGATTTGAGAGATGGGGGGAGCACCATTGTTTTCTGATTGTTCGGTGGGCTTGTCGGCAAGTTCGGGCATCGGGTCGTACTCGTCAAGCATGGCTTCGAGGGCACTAGTGATGGAGGGGCCGCCGGGAACGGGAGTCGGTTCGGCAGAGGTGTCCATGGCGTCAAAAGTTGGGATCTCGGTGGCGAAGGGTTGATGGTGCTCGCTCATTTGGATGTCGTCATTATGTTGGGGGGCTTGTCTGGCGGGAAGGTTGCCCAGACCTGGGATACTGTTGAAGTTCATGATGGAGTGATTGCAATTGCTGTTTTTGGACGACAAATGGATATAAATATAGAGGTTTAATAGAATAAGAATACTAGGACACGGGCATGACAACTATAAATATAAAAGTGAATGATTCTTTGGGACAGAGGCAAGTCGTTAAGAATATTGATATTGATGCGATTAATAAATGGTGATGAAAAATCGCATAAAAAAAATTGACGGGGTAACTGAACAAAAAAGGTGTTATCGATAAGAACAAATCTTATCGATAGAGGCTTTATATTCCTGCATTCACCCCTCCCGTGCGCCACTGAAGCTGCAACTTCACCTCCCTCGCTCACCAGTTAACTGATGGAATCCCAACAACTTGGCCTACCACAAAACTCGTCCATTCTTCCTCTTCGAAAATAACCTATCTCTCCATATCCTTTTCTCTGCTAATTATTTGCAGCTCTTGTCCATATACTGGATGCGCTGCTATTATCTGTGAAAAGGCCA
This sequence comes from Bretziella fagacearum, assembly GCA_002018255.1. Classification (NCBI taxonomy): domain Eukaryota; kingdom Fungi; phylum Ascomycota; class Sordariomycetes; order Microascales; family Ceratocystidaceae; genus Bretziella; species Bretziella fagacearum. The sequence continues at coordinate 18,024 of MKGJ01000366.1, read as the reverse complement.
GATTTGCCCACCATGCCGCCACAAGATATGCCCAAGTCCGTGAAGCGCAACTTCGCCAACCCGGCTCCGGCCGTGGGTGCGAGACAGGAGCCCGCCATCAAGAAAAAGAAGACGTAAGTGATGAGAGCACAAACTTTAGGTGGCCATTAAAGCTGTGATATAGTCCAAATACGCGCATCATGTGCAGCCATCTGGCTTTGAAGCAGAGCGCGTGAGGCTCCGAAAGCTGTGTTAATACACTTGCTAACCACCACGTCCCACTTCGTAGACCTAGTCCGTATCCGATGAAGCCCACCTCGGCTTTCTACTTCTTCCTCGTCGCCTCCGTAATTTCCGCCATTTACTCGCCTATTGCCGATTGCGACGAGACTTTCAACTACTGGGAACCCACCCACTACCTCTCTCACGGCTACGGCCTTCAGACTTGGGAATACTCGCCCAAGTTTGCGATTCGCGACTGGGGATACATTTCACTACATGCAATCATTGCCAACTTTCGCCGTATTCTTCCTTTCCCTACCAAGGCATGTCACCACCTTTATACTATTATCCTTATATCATCTACCGCTGACTAACCAATCGCTTTCTGGTTGTTAGGTCGCCGAGTTCTACTTTGTCCGCTATGCCTTCGCTTTCGTCTATTCGCTGGCTCAGACTATCCTTTACCAGACCATCACCCTAACTCTCAATGGCCGCGTTGCCCTAATCTACCTCATCGCCTCCATCATCTCCCCGGGTTACTTCCATGCCGCGACTGCCTTCCTCCCTAGCACATTCACCATGTATACCGCCATCTTCGGCACCGCTGCCTTCATGAACTGGCGTGGTGGCCTACATACATTGCGGGGCATGTTCTGGTTTGCCATCGGTGGTATCTTTGGTTGGCCGTTCTCGTATGCGTTGATGGCTCCGTTCATTGCGGAGGAATTGATCCTGGCGGCTTTCTCAAGTGGCGAGGAGACTTACGAGACGTTCATTCGTCTGGTGCGTGGTGCAGTTGCGGCTGTCTTGTTGGTGGGCTTGGATACTTCGATTAACTGGTTTTTCTACCATGATGTTTTTATTCTGCCCTGGAATATTGTCAAGTACAACATCTTCTCATCATCGGGTGGTCCAGATCTGTACGGAACTGAGCCTTGGCACTTCTATGTCAAGAACCTGCTGCTAAACTTCAACATCTGGTTCGTCCTCGCTATAGCCTGTTTCCCCATCTTCACCTTTCACAAGATCTTCTGGCCTTCCGTCGGTGGTGTCCAAAGTGGCCTGCGCACTCTTATCTTCATGTCCCCCTTTTACATGTGGTTTGCCATCTTCACCCTACAACCCCACAAAGAAGAACGTTTCATGTACCCTGCATACCCCTTCCTCATCCTCAACGCCGCTATATCCACTCACATGGTCCTCTCCATCTCTGGTAGCCCCAAGGGCATCTTTTCCCTGATCCCCGCCAAACTCAAGGCCCTTGGCGTGGTCTCTCTTCTTCTCTTATCAATTAACATTGGCTTCATGCGCATGTTGGGCCTATACACCGCCTACGGAGCCCCCATGGAAATCTACGCCCCACTAGGCACCGACGCTAACAGCAACCTTGGCGTTGGCAACGATGGCGAACACGTGTGCTTTGGAAAGGAATGGTACAGATTCCCGTCTTCGTACTTTCTTCCACGTGACATGCGCCCCAAGTTCATCCGTTCTGAATTCCGCGGTCTTCTTCCCGGTGAGTTCTCTGAGGCGAATGTTGGCTTTGGCACTTGGCCGACCTGGATGCCTACGAGTGGCCTTAATGATATGAACCAAGAGGATATGAGTAAATATGTGGACATCAAGACCTGTCGGTTCTTGGTGGACACACATTATCCATTGAACCCTGATCCGTTACCGCGGTTTGAACCGGATTACATTGCAGATAAGGAAAACTGGGAGACGGTGAAGTGTAGGCCGTTTTTGGATACTGCGCGGACGCATCCGTTGGCGCGGATCTTGTATATCCCCGAGTTTAGCTTTTTGCCGGCCAAGTATCGGAGAAAATGGGGGGAGCACTGCTTATTACGCCGGGTGGAGAAATAAACGGTTGGTGTATTTATCTATTTATTGACGTGAAGTACATGTGTATATTCATACATGTGTACTAATGTCTATAGTCATATATAAAACGTATAGAGTAGAAAACAATGATTTGAATGTAGTATGAAACAAGCACATGATACAACTTCCAGTGCCGTATGCGTGGATATTGTACCTGTCTATAGCCATTGAAGAAGCATGCTAAATCAGCGCGCTCTACTGCTTCTTCTCCTCCACCTTGGGAACCTCCACCTTAACCGCCTCCTTCTTCTCCTCCTCAACAGCCTCAACAACCCTTGCTTCCGCCACCTTCTCCTTCTTCTGCTCCTTCCCTTCATCGTACCGTGCCATCTTCTCACTCATATACCTATACGTCCGCGAGAACCCCGCAGTCAACAAACCCTTGGCACTCTGCGTAGTACTGGGCCACTTGATGGTTTGCACAACCACATCCCGGACCGTCTTGTGCAGATTCTCAGGTTGGTCCTGTACGATACGCAAGTCAAAATCGCCACCCTGCGGCCGTTTGATACCAGCGGGCGTATTGTCATTGCTTTCCTCCATCAGCTTCTCAAACTCAGCGCGCGTGAGGCCGAATTGCTTCTGGTATTGGAAGTACAGGCGTCCACGGAAGGCTGGAGGGAGACGGCGAACCATGTTGGCGCGGCGGGTGGGGTCCATGTCCTGGGCGAGGGTCCGATTCTCGGAGCTCTCCAGCCACGCCCAGTCACTGGCATCTACACCCTTAGAAGATGTTGCCCTGTAGTCGATGTTGGGCAGGTTGGTGATGAGCGGGAGGTATAGGCGGCGGAAGTTGACGAGGTTGTTGGAGACTATGTTGGAGACCTTGCCCTTGTTCTCGGTGGGCAAAGCCATGCGCGGGTCACCCATGTAACTCAGGCCGGCAATGATGTTGAATAGGTCCCGCTCGGTGAAGTTTTCGGGTAACAGTAGCAGGGCAGCGCGTACAGCGGCCATCAGATTCTGCTGATTCGCCATGCGAACACTGGCGTTGTCACGTAGAATCTTGACGGGCTTTTGAAGGCGGCCAGCCAGATACATGGTATCCCAGGTTGAGAGATCCTTGCAAAGGTTGGAGATACTAGTTACGCCGTACTTGATCAACATGCCGTTTACGACGACATAAGGGTTAAAGTAAACACCAGCACCAAGGTCCTCTTGTACTAATGTCACCAGCCCGGAGCCAAACTTTGCCAATCCCGAGTAGTGTTCCGGATGTTGCTTTATGTTGAGCGAGTGCCAATGTTGCGGGTGCGTTACACCAAAAATGAAATCAATCATTTTGGGGTTGTTTTTTTGGGTCTGTCTCAGGGCAGCCGGAGCCTTCGGGTGTACCGCGCGGAACTCTTCATCGGTGATGTTTTTGGATTTGTTTGACTGAGGAAAGACACCAGAACCATAGGCAAAGCAGTACATGATGGGTGCCTTGAACTGGCGCAACATCATAGTAAGAGTTTCTCGTAACTCGGCATTGATGATCATGTGCTGGTTCCATCCGAACCCGCGGGCCGGTAGGTCGTCAAACTTGCGGACATCGGAATACTTGTAATCCTCCCAGTCGATTGGCTGTTTTGTTGTCCCGGTACCGGCAACGGCGGCATTGACCGCCTTTTCGAGGTCTGGTTGCGCATTTTGGTCGGTGGTCGGCTTCGCAGCGGTGTTGTCAGGCTGAGGTTGGTTGGGATTGGTGACGTATGAGCGGATGTGTGCGGAGAGTGCAGGACTGTTGTGTATTAAGAAGTGAGAACGGGTAATTGAAGTACTCGGGATTCGCGCGTAACGATAAGCCTATTATTTTTTTGGCAGTGAGATGCCGCTAGTCAGCCTGCTGTTCGGCCGGAGATGTGCTGCATGTGTCTCGGTGTCAAGCGCAGAAGACCGAGCTAGGGCTTACCAAAACGCCGGCACTAGATGTAGGATGCGCTAGACGCACTATTGTTCTGGAAAACGCCATTGTGAATCAATGGCTGATGATATATGAAGAGGTAGTGATTGGTGAGGGTTTACTAATAGTGGAAAAACGATGTAAGGTTGAAAAATCCCGGGTGGTCGGAGAAATCCAAAAAGTATGAAGATCATGCAGGTTCTATTCTGTGGAGAAACAGTATTTGCAGCCTGTTCAACTTGAGCTGAACAATGGGGAATAGCCGAAATTTTTACGAAACCTCCTTCCTAGATTAGCATACATAGGTACATATTTACATTCAATCTATTCACCTTCAGTACATTATATTCGTATTTTTTGCATTTGCATTCCTTTGATTTGGCTTTCTGGAGATTCATCAAGAATCCTACACTATGCCGAAGTTCTAAAGAGCTCTATATAAGCTTTGGTGCCATGATGCGTTCTTCGGCTACTTGCATCTTGAATGCATGACCTAAGTGGGAACGCCACATGTTCCTTTGGCATTTTGGCAAGGGTTATTAATCAGCCACATACGGTGTGGCTGTGAAAAAAGTGAGGCGAGGAACAATGAAATGATCACGAGAGCTATGCAGTGGTGATAATTAATGCTTTGTATTGATGAAATAAAAACAATGAGAAATCTAACCTATTGTTCCGGGGGTTTTTTTAAGTTACTGTACCAAATGATGTTTACATTTTCGACACTGGTACTTGTACCACCAAGTATTACCCTAACCCTTATACTTGTGATGTTTCACGGGAGTGATCAATGTTAACTAGATGTGACTCCACCATAAAAGACCCTGAATCTGGGTTGGCTGTGCTAATCGAGGTTGGTGGGGGGATTGCAGCATAAACATGTGATGAACTGAGTTGCAATGAAGGCCTCCAGTCAAGTGGGCCCATAGGGAGGACTCGGCCCGGTCTTGCCGAGGGATAGGCAAAGGTCACTGTGCCTTGACGGACACCGTTAGCTCGGAGAGTGGCAATCATGGTGCTTGAAGCAGCCTCAGGATCGCTAGTAAATACAGATTCTCTAGCTTCTTTGAAGCGCTCAAAACACTCGGTGATGATGTCTTCAGTAGTCATCCCATCATCAACCACAGCACCCTCCAGTATCTGGCGGACGTAGTCCTCGACGTGGATGAATTCGGCTCTGTCCGACCGGTAGCGATTGGGAAGACCGCTGTTGTGTATAAGAGCGAGAATACCAGCAATGATGGTATTGAGACCGGCCAGACCAGTAACCAACACGCCGTGGTCGCTCACGTTAAGGGAGCCAATAGCTGTAAGCGAAGCACCTAACAGAATCTGTGCGACCATGCCGATCCAGCGAACAGTACAGATGAATTGGAAGAGGTAAAAGTACTTGGTGCGGTAAAAGACGATATCGCGGTAAAGTCCCGGGGGCATTCCGCGAGGTGCCCACGGGCCGGTACTCGGGTGAACGAGCTTGGTATCCTCAAGACTGCGGATGGCACCAAGACTGTAGGCGATTTTTGTCCATTCCTCATCGGGGATTAGACGTTGAAGACGAGGATCTTGGTGTGTCACATGATCCGGTAGACGAGGCGGCACTTCGGGGAACGGAGGTGCGGGTTGGATTGTGATCGGAGTAGTGATGTTTTTGGACGGTGGATTCTCCGCAGGATCATCCACGGGCTTAGTGTCGATAGGGAGAGTGCCTGGGCAATGGCACTGAGTGTCTGGAGGTGGCTGGGTGCCAGAGTTGAAGAATAGAAGAGGTGAGCGTTCTGTAGGGGTCGAGTTGGAGTTTGATGTTGAGGAAGCCATCGTCGGGTGCTCTGTAGAGACTTTAGGCTGTCGGTCTGTTAGTAAGACAATCTCGAGTATAGATCAGAGTTGGACTGACGATTGTTTCTTTGGCTCTAGAAACTGATGGAATTGGGTACGATAGGAGGATTGTTATGATGTGATGGTAGAACATGATAAACTGGCTCACGCCGCAATAGCGAGTGATCTATTTTGATTGGCATAGTTACTGTGTAGCCTTAGCCTTAGCCTTATTGAGAAAAGGTAGTTGCTGAATTTGGTAATGTTGTCTATGTTGCACAATACAGAAGCGGACGATGACGTTGGCCTCCAATTTCTTTGAAACGATGACGTTTCTTCGCATGATGCTCCGATTGAGATTGCAGTGACATATGCTGTTGATGTCGTTGATGCCTCTCTACTCCGGCGATATCATGTTGAAAATCTCGTGATAGTTTCCGTTCATTTAGCCTTGGGGCCAGTGACAGAATAGATCAGGCTCAAACGCCTTCTTCGTCCGTATCTGCCTTCTAGGTACCATCTTTCTACTAAAAACAACATTGGTTTCTCCTGAAAAACTCGCCCATTCTTTGCCTACGATGGGAAGACCCTCTTAACCAGACAAGCAACTGCCGACCCAGAGCCAACTTCAGATTTTCTATGAATCTCTACGCTACATTCTCCCTATTTGGCGGCGTCCCCGGTACGAACGACGGGGTGAGGTCACTTCCCGTATTACAACTCCCGATCATACCCAGGAGTTTCCCTTTTACCATATCCAAACTATGGCGGCCCACGGCATAACGGCGTCGTATAGACCCTCAACTCTCACCAATCGCAGCCCACGCTACCGCACAATTGCATATTTTGTTTTGCGGAACCAGTGTTTTCTCCTGATCATCACCTCAAAACTCCTGTTCAGACAACTAACTCTCTAGGTAGATTAAAAGAATACACATAAGCACTAGCTTTTTGGTATCCCATAATCTCATCTACTAGTAAATTTGACAGTGATCTCCACCTCGCCTCATCTCCCACCGTCTCTGTCACTGCCTCCCTCCCCTCCCTTCCCCCCCCCCCAACCAACCACCAATTACAAGTTACACACCCACATCCCCGACTATTTTCGTGGCCGTGCTCTGCATAACGAACTATGACCTTTGGCCCCTCTATGGCCCTTTCATAAACACATATGCCCCCTCCCCCTAGCATCATACTTGGCCAATATCTGTGTCTCAACTCGGACAGCACAACCAAAGGACATGCACATCTGGATACACGCCCTACGCAAAACTGGCTCGACAGTCCGTTCACTGCGGAAGTTTCCCTGTTTATCGCCATCAAGAAACACAGCATGCACGTGTAGGAATGGCTCGGCACACGCTCATGCATACAACGCATACGCACTAGCACAAATATATGCACAAAGTTGGGTTTGTTCTATCTGTTTTCTTCTTTATTTCTTCTTTTTTTTTCTTTCTTTTTTTTTATAAAGAAAAAAAAGAAAGAAAAGTCTCCTAAAGTACCGAGCCCTCATATTTGGGAGGCAAGGAAAAGGGAAGGGAAAAAGGAAGGGAAGGGGAGGGGTGTGACGAGTAGAGGACCGAGCAGTCCAACAAAACAGAGTGTCTTTGTACCCAAATCCCCCCAAATTATGTCTGGAACGGGGTCGTGCCGCTCGCAAATTACTCTAACTGCGCTTCCGAGTATAGACTATTAATGGTACTGCAGATTTCACTTCTTTCGGCAATTGTATCAGAAGACAACACATCTCTCTCTCCTGAGGAGTCCTGCTAGCGGCCGAATCAAGACTGTGACATCAGTTGACTCGACATTGGGCTCCGCTGATGTGTAGTGTAAAGGACACGCTCTCCTCATAGCCGCATCAAAAGACGGTTTAAGATCGACGGAGCCACGGCTGCAGAGTCCACTGTGAATTCTCATTAGGAGCAGAGTCCCTGTGGCATTTGATGGTCGGCAACTAGCCATTTACATAGGCAAAAACACATCTTGCAGCCAAGTGTAGCATTGTAGGCCACCAGTACTGTGTGATATTAGCAACTCTAGCTGCAGACAAAATCACAGCACCAGACCACCACTGCATGATCCCAAGAATTTTCAAACTGCAAAGTAACCCCTCCAATAGATACCGGAGTTTGGTACGGTGTCGAGATGTTCATACGTGTGGCCACAGAGAGGGGGGAGGGGCGTGTCAGAAGTGAGCAAGTATAGAGGCAGAGGAACTAGTGATTATCTAGATTACGGAAGCGAAGGAAACAGAGGAGGGGGGAATATAAGCAAAAGCAAACGGGAAGAATCATACGTTGCTCCCACAAAAGGGTTGTTGTATCATAGCGGGACCTACAGGAACTATAGCCCACTCGGTATAATAGACATGGAGGCCTAGATGGGAAGTAGATAACGACCACTGCGCGAGCAATGCACTTACAGACTGTATAGTGGACTGTGTACTATTTCAAAAGGCCTTGTTCTAAAGTCGTGATACTGAGGAATACCAGGGTTACTACATACACAGTCAAGATGTTGCAAGTATGGCAACACTAAGTTGTTGGTGATGACTGTTGCCTACCAGAGTTCTTTAGGCCTAGGTCTCGCAGTGGTCAGACAAGAACGGTGACTTGGAACCAGAGATCGTCGAGCATTCAAAGGGGGGGGGGGGCATCAGGGAGTGATGTTTCTCTCTCTCTCTCTCTCTCTCTCTCTCTACAGAAATAGAGAGATAGAGAGAGAGCTCATTACAGATAATGATCCGAGACGCATGACAGCATACAGAACGTCGAAAAGGCCAAGTCTATATGAATTGGCAGGCTTCTACCTATGGATGAAGTTCTATTTCCTTTCCACCTTGGGTGGCTGTCTCCGTGTCTCGTTGCAGTGTCAAAATCAGCTTTTTATGTGCTGGTCTAGGTGTTGGTCAGAGCACACGCTAGCCGCAAAGACTGTGACACTTTGGGGGGGCATTATTAGAGCATGCTGGTGCTTACTTGCCCTGTGAACGGGGGACATGTTTGCTGCATATGGACAGTAAAGAAAGTGTCTGTGTTCCGGGGTAAAGAGTAAGCACCTTTTGCAGTGTTGAGTAAAAACAAAGGAGCGAGAGCGATGAAATTGGGAGATGAGATTGGTGAGTGCAACGCTATGGATGGATAGAGATACCTGTGTCGTCACAAACTTGCAAATCACCCAGGTAAACAAAAAAATAAGTTTAAAAAAAAATAAAAGCAAGTGGTTGCGTAGGTAGGTGGCTATTTGTGAGTACAACCACCCTGATTCCGGTGTGATGTAGCTCTTGATGCTTCTTATCTCTCTCTCTCTCTCTCTCTCTCTCTCTCTCTCCAGTACCAGCCAGCCCAAAACCCCCCAGGTCTGCAGCCATCACAAGATACACACACTCACCTCCTCTCACCATGTTATCGTAGACCGTTTCTTCATCCTCTTTCTCTCCTTCTCTCTCTCTCTCTCTCTCTGCTTTGCCTATATTGCCCCCCTCATAGCTGACCACACACCCCACCATAATCATGTCCCCATTCTTACTAGTCCTTGTCCTAGACGGTAGAAAAGAGACCCACGACCAATGTGACCTTTCAGCATGAGTCCGTTGCTCAACCGTTGCAGTCAAAATGCTTGCAATGCTAGGGAAACAAACCAAGAAAAAGAAAAAGAAAAAAGGCCAGTCTCTCCCTAGAGAGGCGACAATATTCTCGTCAGTAATTTCCCATTTCCATCATAGTATTCGGCGAGTCGTTCTACGTAAAAGACTGGTAGTGATGGATGTCACTGTTTCGTCAGACGAGTACCCTTATGTTACTGAGTGATACATGTTAGGGAGGGAGATGGAAACAAACGCTGTGTGTGTTAGTCATGACGATCCTCGATCCACATACTTACATTTTGAGATGCTAGAGTTCTCTCATTCTAGCCCAAACCAAAAAAATCTCAAAAAAGCTGTAACAATAACAGTAGCCAGGGCTACCATCATAACCTATTACCCCCCCCCCCCTCAAGTGGCCTTATTTATCTTCAAGCCGGACTATGTGAGCACACACCTCTGTACCAATATTTGAACGTCGCTTTGACTTCCCTACACCAACAACAAAAACTGGTTGGCCATCATGATATATCAATACTCATTCAGGTAATAAAGACACTATGATTGCCTTGTTAGGAACCTTACCCAAAAGGGCTAGCTATATAATCTTGCCCAAAGTAGACGGACTATTGGATTTTGTTCTTTGGTACGCGTCGATGGCACTCTATATCCGCAGTGGCATACAATTGGTAAAGTAGTTAACTTTGACCTTGGCGTGTTTCTTCATGATCATGACCTATATCTCCGTGTTTAATACCTCCAACGGGCCCTGTATCCCATGTACGATAGCACAAAAGGCTGCGTGACACACGGTTTCCCCCCTCCCCCATGCCTGCATACAAGAGCAAGGAGAGTGCTGTCTATTTACTTGTTGAGATATTGAAGCTCATTGCTCCTTTGTCTTAGTCAATGCGACGTTGCCTCTCTATGGGCCTGGCTAGACAAGGTCAAATCTTCACGGCTAGCTCCTGCAGCGGCCAGTCATTACTATAGGCTTAACGTCGATGTTAGTTTGGGCTTGCTGATAAGCCCTGGACTTTGCATTGGGAATGAGACCACCGCGGGCAGCCGCATGTACAGCAATGTTGACGGGAGCGGACGTTATGATTGTCAAATTCTTTTGTTAGAGGTGGTTGAATAGAGAGCCAAAAGGTCGCCACAATGAGTCCAAAGGTCTTTGTTATTGAGGGGTTTACAAGCTTCCTACGACAAGATATCTGCTGCATACTAGGCCCATTCTGGGGTTGATATGGACCGCTTACTTGGATAAGTACCCGGTTGCCAACAACATTCGACGTTTGTAAATGCCGTAACTCGTATGTTACCAAAAGTCCATTCTCCACGGGGATAACTTGGCAATGTAGGAGCCCAAAGCCCGGACAGGAGAAGGACACGGGATGTTTTTTTTTTGTTTTTTTTTGTTTTTTTCTTTGCCCAGAGAAGTATGATTTTGGAAGGCTAGAAGGGGTCCTTTTTGACGAGATAGGCGCGTTTTCGCACACCCAACGAAGGAGCACATTGGTGTATGAAGGATTTGGCGATGTTTGTATGTGTTGTAGGTACATAGGTTCATACAACATGCACTGGGCATCTGGGGTTCCCAGCAACTTACAATCGGCTTGTGAAAACGGTTACTAATTCACGGCACTATGGTATATACTGCTAGCATATATGTATATGCCTACCTACCTACCTAGGTACGTGCTGCATCCGTCCCAAAGGTCCCCCGCATCGCCAACGTGCGAGGTCTTGTATCAGACCAATGACAATGAGCACTCTATACCTCCCGACGCATCTTCAGTGCCTTGCCAACAACTACGTTGGCGATTAGTGGGGTCCATCTGCAAGAAAAGGGAACGAGCGCAACGGAGAAAAAAAAGACAAAGAAGACGCTGTCGTTGAACAAAGTTTGGTTCCGAAAAGCCAGTATAATCAAAGTTAGAGAAATAAGGAGCAGTGCATAAACAGGTTTCTGTTTCATGCAAGCGTGTGGGAGACTCGGATGGACAGACTTGCAAGTGTCTTGGAATCAATTACAGGATTCAATAGGCATGATTTACAAGGTGCGCGATCTCTGTATGACTGTGGTGGTTAGCTTGTATTGTTCGGGAGATTTATTGCAAATGGCTCCGAAGTGGTCGAGCGCTAGACAATACTGAAAAGTTGTGATTGCTTTTGGTGGTAGGTGGTGGTGGCGGTGGGGGAGGGCCATGTTGAGAACACCCAACTTGAGTCTGTGACAATTAAAAGATGCTCGTGCGAGACGTAGGATTTCTAGTTCCGGAGGTGGGCTTACCCCATGTCGAGACTCACGTAAAGTCTACAACTATTGTAACGGCATCACGGTTAGATCATGATATGATGTTCAATTATGACAATCACAGAGAGTTTTGAGGCCACAGTCAAAACACAATCAGTGCGCGCTTTGTGATAGGCTAGAGATACGCCACAGCAATGTGTGATTGTGGAGGTAAGATATGTACCTATGTACTTTATGTGGCTGACATCAATCGCTATGGGGCAGTTACCTGATTTTGGAGATATTATTGTGAGTTGTGCAACCGGTATTAGAACATTGAAGGAAACAGCTGTAAACCCTTTTTAGTTCTCAGCCACAGCCACAAAACAATACTTGAGGTTCGCAAGGCTGAATTGAATATTGGATAATAGGAGCTAAGATTCCAAGATTCTTTTTACTCTGTATCACATATGGATGCAAACACAGTTACTTCAATACTAACTAGGAACCACCTTCAATATACCTACTCTGGCGGACTTTATCACTAACCCGATCTAGGCCCCCCGCTTGGCATCTCACCCCAGTTTCTGCAGCCCCCCCCCCTCCCCCCAAGGTGATTCTCACCGGATTCACTAGTAGGATGGCACAAGAAGACTCATTTGCCCAACCAAGAGGTTGTGAACATATCCCCAACAATATGAGTTCACCCCTCCCTAGTTTAAGCAAGAGGCTAGTAACGGGAGTTTAACATTTGAATCGCACGGACGCTCCAACGAGACGAGAAGACGATGATCCTACAAGCAGTATCTTGACTATGGTATTAAGGTGAGAGAACAGAGAGGTTTTCACATTCTAACAGAAGAGCAAGATGGGTGACATTCTACGTTTTGTCAAGGTCAAGACTCTGGCCAATGTTTCAACAGATTATAGCAATGACATAATCAGCAACTCACACCCACCACCTATAACAAATGGAAGCTTGTACTGATATTGACTTCCAGTTACATTGATTTTCAGTTGTGTTGTCATCTTTTTCTTTTCTTTGTTTTTGGGGCGCCCACCTCAGGGGGAACCCATCCACTAACATCATTCTGGTACTTCTTCAAGTTTCGTGTGTTTCTCAATATCTATCGATCGACCAAAACCTTGAACCGGATCTAGTTACGCCTCCTTCGAAAAAGAAAAGTCGGCAGGGGGCCATGTTACAGTTCTGACATTCTTCAACTAGATCAAAAGGACCAAATCACTCACACAATCCTCGACTCGTTTTCTCAGGTAGAACTATAACTTGTTCGATATTCACATACCTTACGGCCGCACGCTGAGACCTTTTTGCTCCTGAGCTGGGAGTCAAGATGTGAGGGTTTGCTTCCACATAGACCACTCTGGATGTTGTCGAGATCCGTGCTCTATCTTTTAGACATGTTTGATGGGAGAAAGATGTTCCGCGCCAACTGCAACCCTCTGAAAGGTAATTTAATATATCTATGACGACATCACAACCTGCACCGTCACGGAAGTAGACCTATATATTCGATAGCAGGATTCAGTGTTACTGACGTCTAATCCATGGTTTTTATATCACTGTTTCCAATTTATTAGGTATTCGACTCCGACATGTCACTTTTAGAGGTTGGGAACTTGAACTAGGACTTGCCTCCTGGCCTTGCTTCCAAGCATAACCAAGCGAGCGTCTTACCTCATCCAGTTAGCCACAAGTTCAGGCTCACGTTGGTTGTTCTGCTATACTTCCATAACCATTCGCTCTAATTGAGTGGACCAGGAGGTCTAGGTGGGAAATGGGGAGGAGAATTGTGACTCGGAATGAGTGGTTGATGATCACTGATTGTCTAGTCTTGATGTCGGTTGTAGCAATTCTGTTATATTCCATCAGAAAGTCCTTGATGACTGACGCTTTGACATATTTCTATGATTTTGCAATCATTCAACCAGTAGGTCTAGATGCCCACTTGCGTGATGGAAATTGGCCAACTCAAAATCCTAGTGTTAGTGTTGGGATTACAATGTATCCCCAACGGTGGCGAAAAGAAATAACAAGCAGATCTGCTTCGCTTATGAATTATGTTATGTTTCGAAACATAATCACGCCTGACCTTTTGTTTGTTTTTGTTTGTTTTTTGTTTTTTTTTTTTGCAAGCAGCGAACCAACCAGAAGCAGTGATTCGGTGGCCCGTTCGCCAATTTGCCATTGGGACCCGAAGGAGGTTGGTTGGTTGGTCGTCTGGTCTTTTGGGAAGCGGCATGAGCGGGTTGGATTCAGAGACCAAGCTTTTTTCTAGTGTTTTCTCGCGATGGGCTGAGAAGTAAAGTGCGGGAAATGGGAGGACCCTGTATATTGGACAAGAGGAAGGGGAAGGGAAGGCTAGCCCTGGTTTATACCTGCAGGTTCCCGTCTGCAAGCACTTTGTTTGCATGCATGATTGTTGCACTTGGGACCACGTTCAATATTGGTGGCTCGATGTCAAAACTAAACAACGCCAGTAAGTTAAAGGCATACATCAGAGTTGGAGATATCAAAGTTTCTCTGGATATCACTATTGTGATGTTGATATTGTTCCTAGATTGTCCATATAGTGCCAACCCATGTGATGACTTCTTCACAAGTCACAACTTCTGCCAACCCCATATTTGCCCATCTGATTTGCATCTTCGCCACACTGGCTAGGTCACCCTCGACATACCAACCTCTTGAACAATAGATGGCCCTGGACCGTCACTATTTTCACACACACACACACACACACACACACACACACACACACACACACAAAAAGGGTGACGAGGGATGTTGTTAGACAAGGGGACGAGTATTCTTGTCTTGTTATTCTCTTTGCTCATCTGACTATCGTACGGCAGCATGGATGAGAGACAGACGAGTATAGATATCTGCTTATGTAAGTACCTGGTCAGGATTTAAGGTGATTATATTACTAGTAAGTATATATATACATATATATATATACCTGGGCTGGTTAAATGGGTCAGGTAATGAGGATATGCCACGAGCAGCGGAACAAGGTGGTTGGGGGGGGGGTGTACTGGTGAATGCTGTACAAACGACGTCAATATTGATATATATAAAATTAGCAGATGTTACGTCGACACGGGGTGACGTGCATATATCCAGCAGCAGCAGTTCAAGTTTTATGGTACAAAACGACAGCGTCATTTCGTTATTGGTGGAACCAGAGAAGCTAGGGCCAGTACAATGTGAGGATTGGGGATAAAAATGAATATGATGGTAACATAGGATTCGGCCAAGGTATCAGAAAGTTGTGAAGAAGTGTGCTAACCTCTGTTATAGCACAATATGGGAGAGGCTCTTGAAGAGGAACCCCCCCTTTCTTTGCGGGCTGGCCAAGACAAAGAGTCTCTTCTCACCCCCAGTATAGAAGGACAAGATTGAAGGGCGTGTTGATCTAGTGTCCGGTTATCCTTCAGGGCATCTTGACAAACTTGTACAAGTTGGATTTACTTTTGCACACACAAGTCCCTAATTAGGAGATAATCCTAAAGAGGAAATGCATTCTTTACCTCGTTGGGGAATTCAACGACCATCTTCCTGATGCTCCGCCTTACTCATTTGGGATTCCTGGTGTTTTTCTTTTCTCTTTCTATTCTAGCCAAAGAGAAACCTGGTAGGTAAAGGAATAGGAGTAATCTTAGTTTTACCGGGGGGAGAAAGGTTGTTATTAGCTGAGTGTGAATGTTCAAGGGGGTGGTTATGGACAGAAGGGAGGGGATGGGGATGGGGGGTGTGTGTGTGTGTGTGTGTGCCTGGGCATTTCTTTTTCTTCTATGACTTCTAGCTTGCTTCCGGACCTTGGAGATTGTGATATGGGGGGGGGGGGG
>MKGJ01000365.1:1098-14976 GCA_002018255.1 Bretziella fagacearum | reverse complement strand
GCAAAAAAGAAAAAAAAAGAGAAAAAAAAAAAAAAAAAAAAAAAAGGCAAAAAAGAGACTGTGAGTGATGTACCCAAGTACTACTATATACTGTTATAGGTACTTACAGGTACTTGAAACTACATTATACCTTGACTATTCTGTAGACGGATATGTGAAAGGGGCCTAGAAAAAAAAAAGAAAAAGAAAGAAAAAGAAAAAAAAAGAAAGAAAAAGAAAAAAAAAAAAAAAGAAAAAGAAAAAAAAAAATCACACAAAAGAACTTGAACCAATCATTTTTGCTCATGATTTATTTTTGACCATCTTTTATGGCCCTTCCTCTTCCAATACGTCAAGACATACCATCACACCATGAGCGGTAAACGAGTCCAACTCAAAACTATACTCTTCGTCAAACCATCCAGATTCTCTATCCATCTCTCTTCAGCCCGCAGACCTCGGCTATTCTTGCATATGCAAAGCAATGCTGTAAAATAAAACTTGTACTGCAGACTGTATGCACAATGATATGACGAATTACAGGCGGCTCTGGCGAGACAAAAAAGACAGAACAAAGATGAAGAAAACGAGAGTAGAAAATGAAAAAAGAAAAAAACCCTAATCTGGCAACAACGCAAATTTAGGTACAAACATTCTATTGGGTTCCATTTGACGATATTGACACGCAAGTTCTTTCCCTTCAAAATGACCCTCTTTGACAAATCGAACCATGACATGTGATTCAAAATTGACCATCAGAACGAGGCTCTGCTTGTATGCATTCCAAGCCTTGTACAAAGCCTTGTATGGGTGTCTAGTTAAAGACACAACACCTTCATTGGCCACGTGATGGTGCCATATCGCCCAACCTACCATCTCCGTGATATTATACAGTGGTACGCGACCAAAGAAACCAAAGAGATCCAACGACTACTGTAACAATGTCTCGGGCTTCGTGACCTTGTGTTATGGACATAAAAGACTCAACTCCTCGCCTACTATAGCATTGCGTCTTACCAAATTGAGCTGCCAACCTGCCAAGATCAGAGACTCATATTTTCTTTTTCTTCTGGCCGCTGGTTTGTTTGGTAAGACGCAATGCTATAGGGGACGGGACGGGACGGGACGGGAGCGGAGCGGAGGGGGGGAGCTTTCCGACCTATTGAATGCAAGCCTGGTACTCTCTCCATGTGACTGTTACTGGGCTAATGGTGTTTTAGGTTTCATTGATGGCGATGTAAAAGATACACTGGCTAAATACCACTGTCCCTTGACAACGGGAGGACAAAATACATCGATATATCTTGATATATTGTTTTGTTAACTTTCCCACGGCTTCCCTTTACTTGCATATTACATTCTCGGTGGTTTTTCCACGTGGCAATTTGTGTTTTAAATAAAGAATCCTATCCGGCTTCTCCATTATCTCCGCATGTTTCTCATTCGGCACCCATCCATCTCTTCATTTCTAAGCCGGCATCCTACATCTACTAGTACATCCATTATCGTACACTAGCCTATCAATAGTCCCAGCCAGCCCACTGGGTCTTACCAGGAACTCCATCCGACTTGCGACTTGTCATATTGCATACAAGTTATAGGGGGGGGGGGGGAAGCCCGCATGTCTACACATGGCTCTGGACCCCTGTTTACAGAATGATGTCGGCTCTTTTGTATGACGGAAGTTGGGCGGTAGTGTTGCACAGGCACATGTTACGGGACAAAAGTCGACGGACTGACGGGCTGGACAAAGTGAACATGAGACAAAGAAAAAAAAAGAAAAAAAAAAAGAAATTCAGTACCGTACGGTAGTTGTGGGAGGTGTTTGGGTAAGCCCCGATTTTGTTGGGGACTGCTCGTCATAAAAATAATGGGCGGGACTTGCTAATGCATGTTGCCGGAGGTGATGGATGTGGTCAAGGGGTGACAAGCTGTGGGTGAGCGTTGTGTAGAGAGAGGGGAGGTTGTAGAGAATAAGAGGGTAAATACAAGGTGTGCGACTGCTGGAAAGATCCTGTTATGGGAAAGCCTTTTAGGTTTCTTATTGTTTCTTATTGTCTCCTTATGACACATTAATCCAAATCTCCTGACTTGGTTGATATCAAAAGCTCACTTTACCCACAAAAGTACACCAAAGTACTGTGCATCAAAACCCATGTTATCCCCTTCTCTCGGCCTTTTTTCTGTCGATTCGATCCCTCCTGTCTCCCATACACATCCTGCGCCTGTCTTTGTCTCATCGCCTGCCTGTCTCATCCATCCACCGTCTCTTTCTCATCTCTCCTCCTCCTGCATCATCTGCACACACACACACACATACACACCCCTCCTGCATCTCCTCGGCTACGTAGTCTAATCCATCCAACCACATCCCCGTCCCCTCGCTCCGGCCGGGCTGAACCCAGCGGCGAAGCGGCAGGAAACGCATGGCAACTGCACAACAAAATGCATGGTTATGGAAGCACCACAGACGGTGGATGCATGGCGGTGGAGAGGCAAGATGAAGATACGAAGTGGGCTTTGGGAAATATATGGGTCTAAAAAGTATGCTGTTAGGGGGGGGGGTGTGTGTTGAAGTGCAAGGCAATTTTGTGGGTGCAGATGCAGGTGGACTAGGATACCGGCCGGGACGGAGAGGTTGCAAGATGTAAGCGCTGCGTGTTCCGGGCGTATTTTGGAGGATACAGGCATGTGACACGTTTAGGAGCATATGTATGTACACACACACACACACACACACACACACATATATATATATATATATATACATATACAGTTAGTAATTGCATATTGATAGGAGCGGCTCTCGTGGTCGATATGCTGGAGGGCGTGACAGACAATAAAATCTGTCATGTTCAGGGTTCCACTAGTACTTGTATATGTGTGTGTACCTGTATACATCGGCCACCATCATCAACGCCTCCTGGAAACAATCAAACATCCGTCCAACATTCCACCGCTGATTTACTACACTCAAATCCCTTTAACACAACCTTTGGTATATACTTTCTGTACATGATATTCTAAAGGTTAAAGAGTCAAAAGAAAGAAACTCTACGCGACAGCCTGCACTCATCCATACAATATCAAGCAAACCTTCCAGCAACGTCGTACAGGAAAAAGGAAAAAAAAAAAAGACAAAGAAAAAAAAAAAGATTTTTTTAATACTTGCTGAAACCACTTACCCTTGTCCGGCTGTTTTTCTGCCACATTGCGCGCCTCAGGCCATTCAAGTGAGGGTTTTCTTGGATATCACTTCATTCCATGTCAGCCAGCAATGGCCACAAAAAGGAAGGAAGGAAAAAGAGAAAAAGAGAAAAAGAGGGGAAAGCTGGAATATTTGTGGGTCTAGTCTACCACGTGGCAGTATTCTTTCGAACATCCTTCCAGAAAGGTTAGAACAAGAAAAAATAAATGGGTCTGTAAAACGCGAACGAAATAGGATTATCACATGATCACCAAACCCTAGAGAATAACAACTTCAGAGATTTTTTTTACTTTTTATTTTTATTTTTATTTTTATTTTACTCGTGTTCCTCAGGTTTATCAAGGCGCTGATAAAAATCCGAGATAGTACTTGTCAAATTTGACCTTGGCTTAAGTATCTAATAATGTAAACGACTTCCCTATGGGAGACGGAAAGGTCCAAGAAAGGGACACTACCAGTCGCTAGAAGAACTAGTCTGACCCATTGCCAACTGAACGTTTCCACGGGAAACTTTTCTCATAGTTTCAGTGTGCTTTTTGGATGAACGTCAATTGATTAGCTGGCTTTTACGAGCGAGCGAAAGGGGGGCCGAGACAAGAAAAAGAAAAAGACGGATAGCCGGGGTCGCGGAAGACAATATCGGGTTCGGCGACCCCGAGGGGGTTGTTCTTTATTTGGGTTATGTTGATTCATGTATCCAGTATTTGGAAGTGTTTCCGTTTACCATTCTGTCTTGGCGCTTTTTAACGGCATTATGATTCTCTTGAAAAACAGGAATAAAACGCCGCACAAATCACTGAATAACTTCTCATTCTAGAGATATCTCACGCGATCAAAACCGCAAGATACTTCTGCATCGGGCAAAGACAAAGCTCCGGCAACTCTTTTTTTTTTTTTTTCTCCCTTTTTTTTTCTTCAGTTTGTCATGCCCCCTATTCCTTTCTGTCCCTCAAGTTCTAGAAAACTAGACGCCATGCATGAATACCTGATTAGGAGATATCTATGGACTGAGGTCTTACAGGGAAACCAGGTGGTTAGAGGGCTGAGGCGAAATGAGACACAAAGGGCAAGATGGAGGAGAATGTAGATGGAAAAAGAGAAGAAGAAGAAGAAGAAGAAGAAGAAGAAGAAGAAGAAGAAGAAGAAGAAGAAGAAGAAGAAGAAGGAGAAGAAGCGAATCCAAACACTGAGAAGCCTGGGTAACGTCTTGCTACTGATAGTGATATATGGATGACTGTGTTTTGGTGTAACATTTCCATCTCCCTTGCTGCTAGTATCCGATTCGATTCGCAATGAAAAAAAAGCCACTGACACTGACTGGATGATTGACTGTAAGTTTCTGCAGAAACCATTCGGACTTGTCTTCTAGAAGAATGCTCAACTCCCTGTTGCCTTGAGCCCTCTCAATATATTCACCAATAAGCCCAGCCAACCCCTCCCATTTGGTAATAAGCACATCATTTACTACTGAATATTGTCAATATCCCCTAAATTATATCGTGAAAATAAGAAGAAAAAAAAAGAAAAAATCAACAACCGCAAAATTATTGTCCTTGAAAATCACACACCCTTCTCCCGGGATCATCCAACATCCATCCTGCCTTCACCTAGTTCAACCTATTCCCAAATAGTCCTATCGGGCAATCAGTCATAGTCCCCGCCCCTCATTCAACGGGTTTTTCCTTGCGTTTTTTTTCTTCTTTTCCTCACGATCCTCAAAGTAGGTACATGGTAGGAACCTTTACATAAAACCAATAGGAAGCTATGAAATTGGCCAAAAGGGCCTTGCAGTAAAGAAGGATGCCCCTAGGGGAAGATGAATGGGCCACCTCACGTTATAGTTTAGAAGTAATAGCGGCTGGGAATGGACGGGATGTAACGACTTTTCACACGAGGTTGTTCACGTGGAAGACGACGTCGAGACGTCGGGTGTGTTCGCTTGAGGGTCGCAAGAGGTGGGAGGGGTTGGATGGATGGAGAGGAATAGACAGAATCGGGTTTCCGGGGACAGGCCACCGGGTATTCGGGTCTGTTATCCTAGATATCACTTTGGTGTACTTTGCCAGTCAATGACGGTGACGTTTCACCACAAATATAATGTCAAAATGTTAGATGAAAATAATATGCTATTACAGGTAGTATCAGTATCCCATATTCAAAGCCACGCCGAAAACGCCATCGCTGCGCCGCCCTTTTGCTATGCATCGTCGAAATTCTTAGTAGTAGTAGTGGTAGTAGTAGTAGTATGGTAGTAAACGGAAAAAAAATAAACGACCCAAACCTCCTCAAAGTCACCCTATTAATGTAGACTAGCCAATGTACATAGAGGCCTGATTCTACTCTTTGTAGACTAGTCAAAGACACAAAAAACACCCACACCGATTAAATCAACCCGTCATCATCATAGCCCTCTTAGATCCGTGTCGGCGCCGCATCCTTCCTCCATCCCTTCGCCACCATGTTCTCCTCAATCGCCTTCCATATCAATTCCACCGACTCTGCGTCTCGTACCCTTGCTGTTTCCTGCACTGCCGTCGATGCATCTGCCGTCCGCCACCGGTCAACCGCAGTCGAAATAAACCGCTGCGACGTCCAAGTCTTCACCGCCTCTGGAACCGTCTCACCTCTCCACCCAACATACACGCCCTGCACATGTCGGAACAGTTCAACGGGGTTAGACCACTTGTAACTCCGGAATTGCCATGCCTGACCCGTAGTAAACACCGCTACAAGTCGGTTCCAGTACTCCGGCTTAAAGTTCTCCGTAGTCTCTGCCAGAATGAAACGCAAAGGATGCGACGGGTCGATGGATGGCATTTTGCGGGTAATGTGCAAAATGTTCGTGCCGGAACTGGGCCCATCGACGTTCTCAAAGCGACCTTCTTCAAGGAAGGCGCGAGCGTTGGCCATACGGAGAATAGAGGAAGCAGAGGGCGACAAAAGGATGATGGGGTCGGGCCGGCGACCAGGCTTCGAAGATGTCGGGGGAGGGACTGAAGAGGTGCTTGGATGTAGAGGGCGTTGGGCAATAATGCTTGCCGACAGAGTCCTCACATTAGAAAAGTCCTGCATTGAGTTAGTCTGTAATCACACGAATTTTTGATTAAAATTGCTAAAATAAATATTACTTACTGTCATCTTGCTACCGCGCAGAACAGTATTGCGGTTACCAATCCGCCGCTCACCAGCATACACTTTGGCTAGCTTAGGATCCATGGTCCCCTTCCCCACGCGTGCCGCAGGTTCAGTTTTTTGCGCCGTCGCTCCCGTCACCGCACTCGCTGCCTTCTCCTGTGCCAACGGCTTAATAAACTCCGACTCTTCACTAGCACCCTCCAACCACGTTACCAAATCCAAACGCTCCAGGAACGCCAAGTTTTGCACCCGGCCCGCACCCGCCAATTCATCATTCAGCCGTTGGGCAGACGCGCTATATTCGGGAATGGCAACCTCACGGTTCAACCAGGCAAAGTGGATACTGCGGAGGTCGACATAAGCGCTAGTACCGTCAGAGGTGGCCGAGAAGCGCGTGGGGGTTGAGAGGGGGAGGGAGACATCGTTGTAGGGGAAGCGGAGGTGGGTGGCGCGCGAGAGGGGGACTTCGGGGGCGTTGGCGTCGGAGGAGGCGGTGGGGATTGCAGCGTAGCCGGTGGAGATGCTCTTGCGGAGGAGCTGGAGGGGATCTTGGTCGTCCATTTTGTCGGATACTGAGAATTTTGCGAATCGAGAAAAAAGTAGAGGTACTCTTGGGAGGAATTGCAAGTGAAATGAGAGAAAAGATTTACACCTTTATAGTTGGATTATCTCCAAAGATGTATTGACACCCTCCAACAATCTCAGATTGAAAGCAAAACCAAAGGTGGGCTGTTGTGACACCCAAAATTGTGCGTTGTGCGATTTCCGGGTTTGAGGCTGCGATGGCTGTACAAAAAAAGAACGCAAGGCTGAGATCCACGTTGTTGTTACCAGCAGCGCGCTTATGTAGGTCCAGTTTAATGGGTTCAATGTTAGATATACTAGGGTGCAATTTAACAAGTTTTTGCAAGCCCAACTACGACTACGATTCCTCAAAGCGGTAATTAGCTTCACTCCAAATACACACCCGTCTATAAAGTCGCAAAATAATTACATATAATATTTTTTGAATGATTTCAACAGTTATTTCAACACTTGATCTAGTGGCTATATTAGACAAGAAGAAAGAAAAAAAAAAAAGAAGGAATATAAACACGTAAACAGGTCAACACCCAAAACTCCTAGTTTTAGCCAAACCGAAAGCAATCCATCATGAAAGTCATTTGCCATATCCCCAACTTTTGAAAAAAATATTAAAAAAAAAAATTAAAAATCCCGATGTACATCCATATCATACATCTCCTTGAGATACAGTCTCGAAATCTTGCCAGACTTGTGACTTTTACTCCATCATCGTATCATCGCCATCCAGAGAAACCAAGTGCTCCGGCGCCACAACACCACGGCCGCGGCCTGATAGCAGCTCTCTCCGGATTTCAGGACTGATTGCCGGGTGACCGTGCTGAAGAATCAGGTTCAAAAGTTCCTCGCGGGCATCTTCAGTAATGTCATTCTTATAGCGCTCGGCAAAGGCCAGGAAACATTGGTGCCAGATGACGGGAAGACGGGCAGTGCTGGTCTCGTCAATGTCCATGCCATCGGCCTGCTTGATCGAAGCCGGGTCAACGCTGCGGAAACGCAAAAAGTCTGAAGAAATTTGTTAGCCACATTGGAGATCACTGTAAAAAATGGAAAGGAGATGAAAACTTACGGAAGACAAGAGAGTCGATGACGGTCCATGGCAGTGCATACTTCTTCTCAAGAAGAGCCTTGATCAAAATGTTGACAGCACCACCACCCTCAACACCATTCGATGCACCTTGCGCCGAGATCTCACACAAACCCTGCAAAGCAGCAGCGGATAGCAGCACCGGAACCGACACACGGGTCAGAACAGCCGCAATGATGGTTGCCTCGCGCGAGTTCAGGTTGTCAGCGACCATGGGGAACAGGAAACCCTTGAACCAGGCGGAGCGACTGTACAATGCTCGCTTAACAGCCTTGAATAGATGGACATTGAGCTTGTGGTGTTCGGCAATGTCATCACGGACACGGGGAAGCAAGACATGCTCGAGGAAGACACGGGCGGTGTCCTTTTTGCCAGAGGTGAAGATCTTGGTGGCCTCGTACATGGCGTTAGCTGTCCAGCGACTGGGTTCGGTCAACTGGATGATTTCTTCCCACTATACGAGAGTCAGAGATTATTATTGGTTTGGTTTGTCAAGTTTTTGATAAGGACTTGACTTACTCGAGGAATGGTCGGCAGGACCTTGAAAGGCTTGGGGATCTTTCCGCTCTTCCAGCGGCCCAGAATCTCGCCAACCTTGGTGTAAACCAGGACAACCTTTTCAGGCAGCTCACCCTCATCGACAGGCCCAGTCTCTCGTCTTTCCATCTCCGCCTCATGCTCCTGAATTTTAGCCAGAATTATATCCGCCAGGTTCTGTGATTCCTCCTCGCCCTCGGTAGCACCTGCAGCCGGCTTCAAATCCCAGCCATGCTCCAGCAACGGATCCTTGGTATCGGGCAGGAACTTGCGATAGGCCTCCAGGTCTTCTGGATCAACATCGACAGTCTCGACAATCTCATCATCCTCATCACCCCAGGCCTCGTCATCATCGCCAACAAAGTTACCACCGTCCTCGTCGGCGTGGTCGTCGGCGTACTCAAAGTCAACGCGCGAAGTGGAGTCGAAAGCATCAAGGCCGTGGGTGGCCGTGGGGTTCGCGGCGGCGTGCTGAGCGTGCTCTTCTTGGGTCAGGGACTGACCAAGCTTCAAGATGGTACGTGACTGCTTGGCATCGACGAAGCCGGGGTTGGATTCGGGGTCTTTTTTAACACGCTTGGGAGCCTTGGTTTTGGAGATGCCAGCCTGGGTGTAGTCCAGTTCAAGCGGGTTGTGTCGCCGGCGCGGGGCCGTTGGAGTGGTGGCCTTGGGCATGATGTTTTTTTTGTGAGAAAAAAATGACAAGAACACTAGATGGTAATCGAGATGCTAAATATGGATCAACACGGTGAAATTTGTGCAAAGTAGACAAAGAAATTTAGAGAGTATACCGGATGTCGTCAAGTTGGTTGAACCCACAAGAAAACTGCAATCGGCTCCGATAAGATAAGCGATTTTCTCTTAAAGTTGGTACTTGCTAAAAATGGACTCCCCGCAAATAAATTGACAGAAAATTTTGGCGGTGAGATTGGACAAAATTGCTACAAGGGCATGTTTTGCTGTCATTGTACTTTTGGCCTGTTTCGCCGAGAATTCCCGGTGAGAACTAAAATGGAAGCGGCGAGCGACACGGAGGGGGCAGATTATTAAAAACACAGACACCCCACCATGAAAATAGCCCCATGATACTCGTAGTTTTACTATAGGACTTTGTACCGGAATTTCTTTATAAAATTTGTTACACCCTCATATACTCTGAATATGGCTACTGAACTTGAAGAGGTATCATGCCAACCCTCGATGAAAACGTTTTCTAGTGGCTAACTTGCGTCATAGCTCGTGCGCTTCATCAGCAGCAACAACGCCCAGATTCGTCAAGCTGCTGTTGAAAATGCTGTCGAATATTCTATTTCTCAGCCTGCAACCTTCAGAATTGATGGTGACAAGCCGATTCGGAGTTTGAAGGTTCTTATTCAAGATCGCCCTGTAAGTTTTAGGTTTGGTATACTATTCGTCATGGTTTTACTAACCCTAATTTAGGCAGTATCAGAACATGCAGTTGCCATATTGGTGAACTTGTCTCGGGATGCTGAGATCATGAAGATGTTGGTGGATGACGATGCCTTTGTCAATGTTGTTCTTTACCGCCTCACTGTATGTATCCCCTCTATATGCTGGTCCGAGTGACTCTCCGCTAACATCTTACTCTATAGAATGTCAACGAGGATAACGCCGATTCTCTGGCTATGCTGCTGGCCAACTTGACTAAGGATGACAGAATGAAGTCCATTTTGGGGAAAAAGCTCCCTCCTATTGAGAACCTCACTAAGAGCGATCTCATCATGAATCAGCTGATGGATGCCTTTGTCAAGGGCTCAAGTGGCGGGTACAACAAGAAGGCCAACTTTGACTATCTCGCTTACGTCCTCGCCGATCTTTCCAAGCATGATGAGATTCGCATGTACTTCTTAACCAAACAGGAATATGACGGTGAATACCCTCTCAACAAGATCAAAGTCTTTACAGAGCAAAAGTCTCACATCCGCCGTAAGGGTGTAGCCAGCATCATCAAGAACGTTACCTTTGACCAGGATGCCCACCCTCTCTTTATGGATAGTGGCGAGTTAAACCTCTTGCCGTATGTTATGTTGCCACTTACTGGCAACGAGGAGTACGATGCGGAGGAGATGGTCGAGATGTTGCCGGATCTACAGTTGCAGTCGCCGTATAAGCAGCGGGAGTCGGACAATAGTATTGTCCTGACTCATATTGAGACTTTGACGCTGCTGACTGCTACTTTGCCAGGCCGAGAGTACCTGCGCCAGATAAACGTGTATGCTACAGTTCGTGAGGTGCATGCGCACGTAGATGATGAGGATGTGCGTGAGGCCTGTGACCGTTTGGTGCAGGTGTTAAAGCGTGACGAGGCTCAGGATGAGGAGGAGGATAATGGTGAAGCACAACCAAAAGTTGTTGAGATTAAGGAGAACCAGGATGAAGAAATGGTGGAGGTATAGACACCTTGCAGCAGTGTCTATAAGGGTATTATACAATAGGGTTATGGCACACAAAAAAGTAATGCCTAGACAAAAGTTGGTGAATCGAAAATAAATGACACTCACATTGGTTTACGTGGATTCACCAATGGTTAGGTTGGGGACCCCGTTTCATTGCCGAGATATTGCATATTGGCTGCTGTAACGTTATGTGACAAATTTTTGTTTTTCTTCACTCATGCAGGTTGCCTGAATGCATTGAAGAATGATGTTCACCAACGATCTAGTGCATATATATGGCTGCATATTGATGAGAGCTTTATAGGGATATATACCGGAGCAGACAGTCATCACGGTAACCCTGGTACGGTGGAACCCTAATACTGGCTTTATAGTGTTAGGAAGGCACATACGTATATACATGATAAACAAAGTTGTAAATAAAAGGTGCAGAGTTTTCTTGCACCATGGCACACAGAGGTGTTGCTATAGGCCTCGCTACCAACTTTTAGCCATGACAATATTTATCTCCGGCGTTTGAAGATTGTTGTGTCATCATCCTGTATCATTTCTTTTATCCTCGTTCACAACAACAACCAGTGGTTGAACAGTGGGTTGTAGGTAAGTACCTACGCACCCACTCATTTTGCGATATATTCTGTCCAATTACAGCATCCGACTGTCACCCGACATGATTATGGACACGATCCAAAGACATCATCTAAGACACAACTAATAGCCGATTTACACCACCATGAGCTGGAGGCTGTGTGTTTGGTCCGGCTAGTTGTGGCTGGTACAGCCAACCTCTTCACATAGAGCCAGAGCCCGTATGGTAGCCAATGAGCATATAACCAAATTTCAAATCGATTGATTGATTGATTGAATGCATAAAGCAAAAATGTGACTCAGGGATGACTTGAGGGTGATGATATACGGTGCTGCGAGTAACACTAGCAGCATTTGGCAATGGTAATCTAGCGGCCCTGTTTATGAGAGGTAAAAGGTTTCCGTGTTCTTCTGAAGAGTGGGCGATTAAGGGCTCACAATCACTTGTCACAGCGCCTGTAGGCTGGGATTTGACTCTAACTTTAGTGTCTGCCAGTTGCCAGCCACCTATTGCACCTGATGGCAGGAATAAACGCGTGAGTGATCCAATAGTTTTTATTTTTATTTTTATTTTTATTTTTATTTTTTATTTTTTATTTTTTATTTTCTCGATTTAATGCTGTTTGATTTTGAGGCCAGGAACTGCCGTTATGCGCACATCTATCTTGCCATTCTCCCGCTTATGCCCATCTATTTATCCATCATTGCAATTTTCTTACTTGGTGTCGCAAATCAATTGATAGAACCTCGGTTCACATATTCCACGACAATCTGGGATATCGTGAGCGTTCCGCCGCCAATGCCAGCACTTTGTCGCTTGTTTGATGACGACATTTGCCATTCAAAAAGGGACAAGCTTCGAGGGGTCCGTCCTAAACCCCATCATTGCCCGCCCCATTGTCTGCCGCGGCTTATATCCCTGTAAAGCATTAAGATTGACCCTGTCTTCTAAAAGACCAAGCGACCAAACCGCAGCCAGCCAGCCTTTTTTGCTAACGAAGAGCCGTTTGGCACATACATCAGCCATTTTATTGATCTTTTGTTGAATTTATTTTAATTTTTAATTTATTTTAATTTTTTTTTTTCCTTTTTGACGTCGCGCTGTCGATTTGCGCCCACCACCATTCCGACTTCCCACCTTTGAGGAATTGAGATTGAATACAGAAAAAAGCTTTTTTAAGCCTTTGTTATTTCCTCCTTTTTCCATCATCTCGCGCTAGTGGAGCTTCTCAGCTCTAAACTCTTGGTTTCGCAACAGTTCTGGAATTGGAAATTCGACGACATCTTTACTAGACATTGGACGACAATCAAGATCTAATCAATTCGACGAAGCGATCGATACATACATCACTAACTACACCTGTTCCGGCCAAAGGCCTGTTATGTCGAGTCAGAATCGAATGCGCAAGGAGTTGCGCAGTGACAAAGCCACCCGGCGCCCAGCTTGGGATGACAGTGACGTCGGCGAGGCACCTGTGAAGAAAACCAATCCCCGCAAACCAACGAGTGGGAAGTCCTCAACAGAGAGGCTGGCTTCCTCACGGCGTCCTCCGTCGCCTGTTAGTTCTCGTCGAGGTGGCCATGTTTCCGAAAAATCTCACTCACACCATCTCCCGACACCCGAATCTAGCCGCAATCGTACCCCCAACTCTGAAGATGACGACCTGACTGAGGAATCCGACACTGACGATACCGAAAGTGACAAGGGAAAACAAAGCGCTCCACATCGACCTGCAGAAAAGACTTCTGCGACATTGGGAAGTAAAAAGGGCAGACACAGTTCTGCCGCACCTACGCCTTCGGAATCCACCCGACCAGCAGGAAAAAAGAGCAAACCTACTGCTGCCAGCAAACGATACGATAGCGAAACTAGTGGCTTTGATGATTTGTCGGATCATTCGAGCGATTTGTCACCTGGGGTCTTTAGCGAACAGGATAGCGACGAGACAGGATTGGACTCTGTCGACCGAGCTATGAGGGAGACTCGTCGGGAACGACGGCGGTCATCGGCTCGGAGAGCAGCCCGGGCTCGCAGTAAGAGCGTGCCTCCAGCTGCTGATCGTTGGAACGACAAGAAATCTAAGAGGTAAGCTCAGGTTTTTGATAAGACTCGGTGACTATATTACTTGACGGGAATTTATATATCCCTCCCATCGACTGGACCGATGGTCGACCCCCCCCCCCCCCCCCTCCACTCCCTCATAACAAGATTTTACCGTTAGTGCATATCTTGTTCCAATGATCAACCTCACCGCACATAATATATAATATATGCAGCACCTCAACTATAGTATCGTTTTATCAAGTGACAAGATGAGTAAAGCTTGGCCATACCCCCCCCCCCC
>MKGJ01000364.1:7976-24723 GCA_002018255.1 Bretziella fagacearum | reverse complement strand
CCACCGCCCCCATCCTCCTCCAATCTTTCATCTACCCCCCCGACCGCCACGATCACGAAGACCCCGCCCCAGGTCCCATCGAGGAACCCCCAGCACTTATTGCCACCGTGGTTGGAACTGGCCCCGAGGTCGCCGCTGACGCCCGTCGGGCGGCTGGTCGCTTAGAGAGAGTTGCAGCTGAGTTTCAGCGGGAGTGGGCTGAAGAAGAAAATCAGGTGGTAGCTGCTGGCGTTGGAGATATGAGGGTACAGGAGTCAAGAAATGAGAGAGAGAGATAGATAGATAGAGTCACGGGATGATATAAATGTAATAATGCTTCATTAATCATGATATTCACAAATACAAAACAATTATAATCCACAAACAAATACATAAAAAAAACATGATACAAGATCCAATTTGCTCAAAATATTTCTTCGTTTTTTTGGGGGTTCCTTTTTTTTTTTTTTTCTTCTTCTTCTCTTCTTAATACACTATTAAACCTGCAAAAAAACCTCTCAGACTACACACAAACCACACACAAGCTTACTCAAGCTGCTCAAAGGCATGGTTGATAGTTGAGCGGACAGGGAAGCCCTTCCAAAAGTTAACAGTAGCAGTAGCACGCTTAGCAATGCCCTCAGGAGTGAACTCAAACTTCTTGTACACATCCTTGGCAGCACCCGAAGCACCAAAGCGGTTCAGACCAAACTGTTCGTGGGCATAACGCTCCCAACCCAAAGTCGACATGGGCTCGACCGACAGAGCGGGGATGCCGTCGGGGAGAACCGACAACTTGTACTCCTTGGACTGCTGGTCAAAAACCTCTGTGCAAGGCATAGAGACAATACGGGCCTTGATGCCCTGCTCAGCGAGAACCTTGGCGGCATCAACGCAAATGTTGACCTCGGAACCAGTCGAGACAATGGTGACATTGGCACCCTCTACTTCTGACAAAACGTAACCACCCTTGAGCGTCTTCTCAATCGAAGAGCCCTCGAGCTGAGGCAGGTTCTGACGAGAAAGAGCAATGATCGAGGGGGTCTCCTTGGTCGATAGAGCAACATAGTAAGCACCCGAGGTCTCGTTACCGTCAGCCGGGCGCCAGACCATGCAGTTGGGCAGGGCACGGAAGTGGGCCAGAGTCTCAATAGGCTGGTGAGTGGGACCATCCTCACCCAGACCAATGGAGTCGTGGGTGGCAACCCAGACAGCGCGGACGTGCGACAGAGCCGACAGACGGACGGCACCGGCGGCGTATGAAACAAAGTTCAAAAAGGTACCACCGTAGGGGATAATGGTACCGTAGGCGGCCAGACCGTTCATGATGGCGCCCATACCGTGCTCACGGACACCGTAGCGGATGTAGCGACCAGCGTAGTTGCCCAGACCGGTCTCGGGGGCCTGGAAGTCGACAGCCTCCTTCCAGCGGGTCAGGTTGGAACCAGTAAGATCAGCGGAACCACCAACAAGCTCGGGCAGGACAGCCTCAACCTTGCTGAGGACAATCTCGGACAGCTTGCGCGAGGCAACGGCAGCATCGCCGGGGGTGTATGTGGGCAGAGCCTTTTCCCAACCAGCGGGGAGGTCGCCAGTCAGGCGGCGCTGCAGGTCAGCGTACTCGGCAGGGTAGGCCTGGGCGTACTTGGCCAGCAGAGCGTTCCACTCCTCCTCAGCGGCGGCACCCTCAGCGGCGTGCTTGGCGTACAGGTCATAGACCTGCTGGGGAACAGCAAAGGACTCCTCGGGATTGAAGCCAAACTTGGACTTGAGCTGCTTGATGTCGTCAGCCTTGAGGGGCGAGCCGTGAACTGAGTGAGAGCCCTGAAGCAGAGAGCCGTAACCAATGGTAGTGCGGAGCTTAATGATGGAGGGCTTGTTCTTGACAGACTGGCACTTCTTAATGGCAACATCAATGGCAGCCAGGTCGTTGTCACCGTCGTCGACAATGACCACGTGCCAGCCATAGGCCTCGTAGCGCTTGACGACATCCTCAGTGAAGGCAACGTTGGTGTCACCGTCAATGGAAATGTGATTGTCATCGTAGATGC
Source organism: Bretziella fagacearum (assembly GCA_002018255.1). Lineage (NCBI taxonomy): Eukaryota > Fungi > Ascomycota > Sordariomycetes > Microascales > Ceratocystidaceae > Bretziella > Bretziella fagacearum. The sequence continues at coordinate 22,693 of MKGJ01000364.1, read as the reverse complement.
AAATCAGGTTGCCGAGCTCGAGGTGACCGGCCAGCGACGAGGCCTCAGCAGAGACACCTTCCATCAGACAGCCATCACCGAGGAAGCAGTAGGTGTAGTTGTCGACAATGGAGAAACCGTCCTTGTTGAAGACAGCGGCAGTTTGAGCCTGGGCCATGGCCAGACCGACGGCGTTGCAGATACCCTGACCCAGGGGACCAGTGGTGACCTCGATACCGGGGGTGTCGTGAGCCTCGGGGTGACCGGGAGTGATGGAGCCGACCGTCTGTTGTAGGGGGAGAAGGTAATGGTCAGCACAGACACACATACAGAGACAGACAGAGAGAGAGAAAAAAAAAAATGACAATCCTATAAACTCTAGGGTATGAACTTACGCGGAAGGCCTTTAGGTCCTCGATGGACAGAGCGTAGCCAAACAGGTGCAGCAGAGCATACTGGAGCATGCAGCCATGACCGTTGGACAAAACGAAGCGGTCACGGTTCAACCACTTGGGGTTCTTGGGGTTGAACTTCATGAAGTTGTTGAAGAGGACGTGAGCCACAGGGGCCATGCCCATGGGAGCACCTGGGTGACCCGAGTTGCTCTTGAAGGTAGCATCAACCTAGAGATTGTGAAGATTTGGTTAGCAATGTGTTTTTAATGCTTTCAAGTGGCCTTGTGTGTGTGTGTGTATGTATGTGTGGAATTAGATCAAGGTTTGACAATGGTATCAGTCCAGGTGGCAATGTTGATTGGTGCGATTCAAGAAGCTAAAGCTAGTTAACAAAGCTTTCGTGCTTAGCGCATTAGTTTTGTCAACAGCTTCTTCGAGTCAAGTCTCAAACTAGTATCCAACATGTGCAGGTTGTTGATGTGCACATGATTTGTGGTCGTGATTTGATGAGGTTCGTCGGGCATTGCATGGCGGGGGTAAACGAAGTCGCGGCGGGGTCACCAACAGTTGTGAACAAGGGGGAAAGCTGGGTACTGTGGCTAGCGACCAGACGGAAGGCCGAGCAAAGCAAGAAAGACGATGAAGAAGAAAAAGAAGACTTGTTGGGATTGAAGTTGATGACGGAGGGAGTTGGTGATTTTTTTTTTTCCCACCAAGTTTCGAGATAGCGTAAAATGGTCGATGATTGATCATATTTCGTGACCAAGAAGCTACAAGAAGCGAAGGAAAATTAACTTACAGCAAGAACTCTGATCGAGTTGATGGCGAGGGTGTCAATGTCAGAGTAACCCATGATGACTGATTTTCTTTTATAAGAAAGAAACACAAACAGAAAAAGGGTATTTGATGAATGAATAGAAGAAGAGGAAAAGGAAGAGGAAAAGAAAAGAGGAAAAGAGAAGAAAAAAGAAAGGAAAAGAAAGGAAAAGAAATAAAATAAAAAAGGAAGGAGAAGAAGAGAAATAGAAAATGGACAAAGAGAGGAAGGACCTGATGGAATCCAGCTCTTCAATTGGTTGGTGAAAAGACAGGCGACACCGGCGACCGGCTGAGGAAGGTACTGAAGGGCCTGATAATGTTTAGTGGGGAAGGGACGCCTATGAATGGGGATAAAAGGTTGGTGTTTTAGGAAACTACGGCCTCCCAAGAAGCCGCCCCCCCCCCCTTCCTTCCGTTTTTGGTTCTTGTAGACTTTTTATTATTCTCAAATGTAGCAGAGAACTGAGCATTTCACCCAGTGTTTGTTTTGCCTTTTTGACCTCAATGTCCATTTTGGGTTGTTGAAACATGGTTAAACTCCGGGCTCTGCGACGGGCTTCCGTTAATGTTCAAGGGAACAGAGGAGGAGGGGAGGGAAGGGGGGGGGAGCAGCCACCCTCACCCCCGGGGGCAGCACGGAGAGGCTCTCTCAGACCTCAATAAAGGCAACACGAGGCACAGCTAACAATGACATGTGTATACGCTTATTCAGGAGGTCTTTTGACGTTCTCTTTGGTACTACATTGTTGTCACAAACCCTGCCTCTTCTGTTGTTGACTTTGTGCATCAAGTTTCAACCAAATCCTGTAACTACTACGATGACGACGGTGGGGCTATATACACACAGTGCGGCATACAGTATACAAACTTGATAGTCGGCTATTGAGTACACATTGTCATTCTCTCGGACTCACAATGGAAAAATTATTCATATATAAAAGTCTGTATATTATCAACAATCTTTCTCTAAAAGGCAAATCATAAATATCAAATCCAATCAGAGTCACAGGTCCGCCATGGGAATGCTGAGTCCTGGGGATAACTTTGGCATTTTCGCGGCTGCTCTGGGACACCACTCACTGTATGACCCCCTAGGGAAACACTGTTACTGGCCACAAGTTGCTTTAGGCGTCACAAGGGGCATCGTTGTCTTTCCCGCCTATGCCTATAGAGAAGACACCCGCAACACATGATGAAACAGTAACAAATTGTAGGTATATAAAATAGCAGAAGAAGTCAGTTAGCGAAACGGGTCGGTAGGAATTTAGCCGAGAACTCAACTCACTTACACTGAAAAACAATGGGGCGGTTACTCATGATGCTATGAGATGAGGCTTAAAACAACGTTAGAATAGGTACATAAGTGGGTGGGGGGGGGGGTTCATGGGTGACTTTTGCCGCACACAGGCTAGCTGAAAGTCATGATACAAGGCTTCTGTAGCCCATAGCCTCATAAAGCCTAAATCCAGACTACTTATACCAAACCAGCCATAGCCAATAAAATCCTCCTTGGTCTTTTTACAACTATATCAGTATATATATATATGATATATATAATCGGATTTGATTGCTGGGCGGAATACGACGGTATTGGTGCTGTTGAAAGATACGAAAAAAGTACAAGATGATATTTACCGCGCCAATAACCATGATTAGGGTTATCAACTTATGCAAACCCACATAGAAGTCATTTGACTTCCATTATAGGAAAGAACATAAACAAAATAATTGACCGTAAAAAAAAAAAAAAAAAGGAATTTAAACAACAGATTTAGACGCTGATCAGAGTGTATTCTATAGAAAACGATAGTTGGTATCATGGTTGAACAGATAAGATAAAGAATAAAGAATACAAAAGAAAAGCACTTGCTCCACTCATCATCACTACTACTACTACATTGTAAATCCATCATAAGTTCGGACTCACTCGCGCCTTTTCGATCTTATAACAAGGCTCAGCCTTCTCTCGTGATGTACCCCGCTGCCATTTGAGCCACAAATGGAAGGCACGACTCTCAAAACGTAGCCTCGTGAAATATCGACCAATCATTCTCTCTCATGCTTCTTCTTCTTCTTCTTCTGTTAAGAATCTATTCCTCATCAATCTTGGATCATCAAATTATACAACCCAGTTATCTTCGGACTACCCCACCGGCATCTTATGCCGATAAAGTCCCCGAAACGAACAATGCCCGATCAACGACAGCCCCCCACCGCTTCGAAATCTCCTCTCCCCAGAATCCCCTCCACGCAATAATTCCATCCGGACGAACCAAAACCGCCTCGATATCACCAACTACATCCTTCCACCGGCCGGTCAGATCCCTCCACTCGGCATCGTCACCACCTAGAGTCTCCACATGCACTAACTCGCTCTCCAAAGCCTTCCACTGGCTATCCTTGGCAACCAACAACAGCTTATCCAACGGTATGAGATCCCGCAGTGCCGTCGACTCATCTGTAATGGCAACCGTCGAATTGGTTCTCGCAATCCACACGTGCGGGAGGTGATGGCCTGGGAGGGTCGTCGGTACATACTTTTCGTACACCAAGTTTCCATCCGCGGCAACCTGTGCATCATGCTGGGAAGCTTCGGCGTCTCCGGAGACGTCTAGTCCTGGGTAGAACCAGCCGACCTCGGCACCGGGAGCCTTGAATTCGGTCCCCAGACCAACCTGGGCCGCTACTACGGCTGCTCTAGTCGCCGCATGCTCCGGATGTTCAGGGTCAAAGAAAGCAGCGACACCCGCTTCATTTTCGGCCTGGCTTTTCAGAAAACTCATGTTTAGCGCCGCATCCATGGAGAGGCCGTGGCTACGGAGGTTGTTCAAGCTTGAGATCCCGACACGACGACCAATGGGTCGGCGCTCGGTGTCATAGGAAGCCAAGAGACCCTTGAAGCGTTGCTCATCACGAAGAGACAGCGCGAGCTTCCAGACAAGATTTTGCACGTCCTGTGCGCCAGAGTTCATACCGAGAGCACCCCACGGCGGGATTCTGTGCGCAGCGTCTCCGACAAAGAAGACACGATCTTTGCTATAATGTTCAGCACTAATAGCATTGACGGACCATGGGCTGAGACTGATGACGTCAATGGGAAGCTTGGGATCCTTAATCTTGAGGGTATCACGCAGCCGGGTAATCATGGCCGGCTCATCCAGTGTCTCATTGGGACCCGTGGCACAGGCATAGACCCATTCTTCTCTTGTTTGAGCCACGGAATCCGAGAAAGGCCACGGGCCAATCTGGTATAAGAAACCGGTGGCAATGGAGCCACCCTTGGCTGGGTGTGTAAACCACGTGATGAAGTTACGAGGATCCGGGTGGTGCTGGCGGAGACGAGCATGGAAGTGCACCGAGACCATTTGCATAATGTCCCGTTCACCCTCCCACTGGACGCCCAACTTGGAGGTAATTCCACGACCGCCGTCTGCCGCAATGACATAGCGGGCCTTGTAGGTCTCAGCAGGGGCCAAAGGATTGGTGGCGGGCTTGACTTCAACCAAGACAAAGGAGTCAGTGATGCTGAGATTGGTAACTTCCTGGTTATAAAAGACTCCGGCGGGGTTCAACTCGCGGGCCCGCGCAACAAGGATAGGCTCTAGACGGATCTGCGGGAGAATTTCATACCGTGTGGGGGCATGCGTGCAATACTCTTCCGCATACTCACCACCGCCCCAGGCATCTCTCGCCCAGATCTCCCGGCCATCCACTGGCCCGACTTTGGAGCCTTCTGGACCAGTCCCAAGAGAAGTATACCAGGCGGTACGCCCCTTTATCTCATCGGGGGCAGCGGCAGCACGGACAGCCTCATAAATGCCCATGGTGCGGTAGATCTCGGTGGTGCGTTGGTTGATACCGCACGACTTTGGGTGGATGGATGTTCCGGGGTGGCGTTCAAAGAGGAGATGGGGGATATGGCGGAGAGAGAGAAGGATGGAGGCAGTGAGTCCGACCGGGCCACCACCGACAATGATGACGGGGTTCATGATTGTCATTTTTTTGGGTGATGATGCTGGCGGTTGTTATTGTTGCTGCTGATGTTGGAGATGGTCTCTGGAACTTGAAAGATCAAGGTATACGCGACTCAAAGGGAATAACGAGCGACTTTAACGAGTTCGGACGCCGGACTCTATCAATATCCGTTATTACCTTTGTTACTTTCTTCGCTGGAACAGTGCAGAGCAGATCTATGCAATGTCACTCTATAATTAAGCTCCGAACCGCCTAAACAAAACACGAGGCAAAAACCTTGGGGGGGGTTGTTATCAAACTGTCCAGAACTCTTGTTTATGCGCACCGGGGGGGAAAGTGGAGGGGTTAGTTGGAGCAACAATCGGGGAAATCGGAAACCGACAACGGCAGACAATAGAGGAAGGAGGTATTTCATATGCAAATGAGATTCTACAAAAGATCCATTACTCTGAATGGTGTCAACGATCGATCAAGGTGGGAGGGGGGGTGGACTAGGACTAGGACTCGAGGTTATCGACGTATTGCTCATACATCATGGAGATTGAGTTTCCTCGTGGGATTTAATCCCGGCCAGAGCGAGTCTTTTGATTGAAGTTTAAGATTGGGATCTAGTTTTGTCAAGTGAAGTGTATCACTATGCTTGGTGGCCAATCAGATAACATACATCACCAGTCATTTCCCATTGTACAAAGGCTTACGTTCATCTCTACGTAAGCCGATGTCTCACAGACGCATCCCATGATTCATAACATCTTTTAAACCACAAGTGTAGCACCGGAATGACTTTTCTACTAAACGGGAGCAAGATTACCCGGCAAGGGGACGGATTATCCGATTGAGGCTCGACTCGGGTATATTGGATTATCCTTGTAACTTGATTAGGGTTTGAAATTAGGGTTCTTGAAGATTTTCATCCGGCATATTGCCCCACTAAACTGTACAACCCCGCGAACCTCACCAAAAGAACACACACAAACCTTCAATTGAAATCTCCCATCACTCTGCAACTAACCACTCATATTCCGCATAAAAAACAATGGGCGCCCACGTCAAAACCCGCAGCTCCCGCTGTGCCTTCCAACCCCGCCCCAAAAAGAAAGTCCCTCCAACCCCCACCCCACGCCCCGTCAAACCCCCCATCGACCCATCTATCTTCGCCCACTACCAGCTCCTCCTCCGCGTATTCGCCTCGACATTTGCAGAAGAATTAGCATCAGAGGATCTCCAAGAGGCAATCCAGGATGTCAAGAAGGCGCTGTTTGAGCGGGATTTCAAGGCGGCGTTTGAGAATGAGGAGGCGTTGGGCATGTATGCGGCGAGGTGGAGTCCGACGAGGGCTTTGTGTTATGGGGAGGTTTTGAGGGGGGTTTTGGAGGGGAGGGACAAGGGAGAAGGGGAGGAGGAGATGGGTGAGGGGTCTGATGATGGGAGAGATGAGGACAATCAACAAGAATTCACCTCTACTCTCCAATTCCTCGACATCGTCTCCCTCGGTGGCGGCCCCGCTGAACTCGCTGCCTATGCTTCCCTCCTAGTCACCTCTCCCACCCTCACCCCCACCCTTCACCTCACTCTCCTCGACTCCGCCCCCTGGGCAACCCCCATCTCCCGCCTTCAAACCGCCCTAACCATCCCCCCCACCCTCTCCAAATACGCCTCCGCCATCATCCAAGCCGCCAACGCCGCCTTCCTCCCGCCTCCCGCCTCCTCCCGTCTATCCGTCCGCTTCGAACAAGTGGATATCCTCTCCTTGGCCGATAAGCCCGCGGAGCTTGCGCAGGTGGTCTTTGGGGAGATGGGGGTGCGGAGAGTGTTGGTGACGGTGTTGTTTACTTTGAATGAATTGTATGCGGTTTCACGGGGTCGGGCGACCTTGTTGTTGTTGGCGTTGACGGAGATGTTACCGGTGGGGTCTGAGTTGTTGATTGTGGATTCGCCGGGGTCGTATTCGGAGGCGCCGGTGGGGAAGGAGATGAGGAGGTATCCGATGAGGTTGTTGGTGGAGCATACGTTGTTGCGGGAGGAACGGGGGGTGGTGAGGGAGAAGGTGTGGAAGGAGGTGGTGGAGACGGAGGAGTCGGTCTGGTTTAGGTTGCCCGAGGGGTTGGAGTATCCGATTCCGTTGGAGAATATGAGATATCAGAGGATGCTGTATCGGTTGGAGAAGCCGGAGAAGAAGATGGTGATTGGGAAGAGGTAAAATGGTTTATTGGGATATATGGGTCAATTAAAAACAAAAAAAAACAAAAAAAAACAACGGCGCTGAATAGATTACATGAATATCCTTGATATTTTATTACCATGACCCCAACTACTACTATATATACTAAGAAGCCCAAACCATCTTCTTAATCGCATACCCCAACGCATCAAACAACCCCGCACTCTTCCTCGCCTCCTCCAATCCAATGACATCCCTCTTCTCCACAACCCCCTTCACCCCCTCCCCCGCCTCCCTAGGCGTATGCATCATCACTAACCGTTCAATCTCCCCACAAATCCCCTCCACCCTCTGCATCTCACTCATCGACCCCGATCCCGTCCCTGCTCCCGCATACTGTGTCGACGACGTAGCATATGGCGCCTTGAAGGCCATGAGCCGTTTCCGTGGACCCCGGGATCGACCCGAGAGGAGTCCAGCCAGACTGGAGGGGACACCGGCGGTCAGAGAGGCAATTGGGGATGTCGGGAGGGGAATAGAAGTTGGCGAAAGAGGAGGAGCCGCCGATGTGGTTGGCTTGGGTGTGGTCGTGCCGGCTGCAACATTGGGTTGTTCTGCAAGTGGCGGAGTAGTAGTAGCAGCGTTTTCCTGACTTTCTGAACCCTCCTCGACCGTCCCCACCGTCGCCAATGACCTCGTGTTCATCCTAATGACATCTTCCTTCCCCGGCGTATACCTCACGACAAATCCCACATTCCTCTCTTTATCCATATATAAAGCCGTCAACGTACTCGTAACATAAATCCCCGCCTGGATTCCCTCCACATGTCCCAACTCTACCCTCTCAAAGGACGCCACCTTATCAAGACTCCAGTCATACCGACACTGGTACATGGCCGCATCAGTCAGCAACAAGACAACCTCTTGAAAGGGTTCTGCCCGCAGAGAATCAGGTTCGGCGGGTGACAAGAGGACCCAGCCGCCGATAAACTCCTCTTGATCATCGGCGATTACACGCTTTTGACACTGTTCAATGGCTTGATCGCGCATACGGGAGACGGATACAGCCGGGTCTTTGGTCATCATGTTGGCTTCGAATTCGTCAAAGACCATTGATGTCACGTTGCCAAGGACAAAGTCAATGGCCGCCTGGCTAAAGTAATCATTTACCATTCTGGAAGGCACGTTATGTCATGGTTAGTAATCCATGTGATCAATGCAGAAGGATCCACATCTTGTGGTACTTACCCGTTGTAGAACCGAGTCAACGACAGGCCAATGTCATTCAACGTTCCCTTGTAATCTCTCTTCCGGTACCGCGTGTAGTCTCCCTTCATGGCTGCGGTTGATGCGTATTGATTGGACACGGCATCGCCATTGTCCGCCCACAGCGTATTGAACCACGCCGTCTGCTGGTCCACCTGGGCGCTCATATCAAAGCCAAGTTGCTTAAGTTGTAGCTCCAGCATATGCTTGGCAAACGAACTCTGGCAGACATTTGTTCGATCGAGACAATCCATACAGTTTGTCCTGAGAACTCCCAGCTGTTTCTGCACGATATTTCCGTCAGTGACAATCGTAGACCCCAAAGCCTCCAGTTGTCCTCTCAGTTTCTCCAACAATTGACAGACATTCTCAAACTTCATCCCCCGACACGCATGGTGAAAGTCAAACCACTCAAACGGAATCAGCTCTCCCTTGTCCCCCGAGTCCGCCATGTCCTCGTTTCTCTGAGTCACAAACCCTTTATACGCCTCTCCAATCTTCTTCTCAATCCCCTTCTTCTCCACCAAATTCACCAACTGTAGCCGCCCATATTGCCTTTGTAGTCTGTCAAAATGCTTCGTAAATGCCGCGTAGTTTGCTTCCGGTGAGTGTTGGAGGACCGGAATGGGCTTTAGAGAATACGCCGTCTGCGTAAAGAACACGGGTATACTGCCGCGAATCTGCAAAAACGAATATGTCGGTTCCTCTGCCGACCAATCTGCCGACGAGAGCATCTGTTCAGTCTCAACACAATTCGCCACATTCCCCTCATCGTCAATCCCCCTCCGCAGATACCGAAGTCCGGCCCGCTTCGTCGACCGCCGGGAAATCAATGTAAGCAAAAACTCCTTCTCCGTCAGTCGCAACTGTGGCTTCTTTGTCTTGTCATCTTTGTCGGTGACCTCTTCCTTGGCTTCCTGTACCTCCACTGTAGCCTCCGGTGTTACCATGGTTTCCCTTTCTGGATGTGGTGAACTAGTGGGAGATCCAGGGGTTGAAAGAACAGCCATTTCCACAGACTCTTGAGGTGCATCATCGTCCTTTTGGGGAGGACAACTATCAACAATGAATGACATCTGGCCAACAAACCCCTGCATCAACGGCAAGACAAACGACTCGTCGCCCCCATCAATAAATGGCTGTGCCATGTGTCGGTTCCAAAAGTATGTCTCGTCTACTCTCCGATACAACGGCTCCGTCGCTGTCAATCCATTCGCCGTATCTGAGTACTTGGTGGACAAACTGCGTGTAATGTCGATATCATAGGAAAAGTAAAAGCTCCGTGATGTCCCAAAGTATACCCGCATCTGTCGTATCAACTTTGGCAACAAAGTAGGCACCGTAGTTGGCCCACTAATGTTGATGTTATGGTTATGCACCGAAGCAGCATCACCATAAACTAGCCCGGCATCGTCATCCTCACTCTCCGCAATCGACACGGCCTCGTTTGAAGCTCCATTTCGCCCATCGTCGCTCAACCCCATCGACCGCTTATGTTCTAGCATCCACCCTGCTCTGCTAAACCAACTTTGGGCGAACCGCCCGTAGCTCCCTCTTTTGCTAATAACATTCTCCGCAATAGACGGTGCCTTTGCCGGGCTTCCCGCCACCGCGTTGGCATCGTATTCCCTCGGTAAGCAATCGTCCACATCATCATGTTGTCCTTCTGAATCCGCTGGTCTGGCAGCGTCATCGAGGTCGCTATCGGTGTCACTATCATCGGAGGAGTCCACCGAGGACTGATTGAGCCGGGCGTTGCCGCGGACGAGATGCTTGTTGGTTTTGTCGATGGCATCTTCGGCGTCTCGTTGGTGGGAACATGGGGTTATTGCGACTTCGGTAACGACGTAGACTGGAAATCCAGCAATATGTGCGACAGTTTCACGGCGGGTGATGGTGATTAGGAAGCTGAGTTTCGAAACGGTGACAAGACCTGGTTCAGTTAGCGGGGTGGGAATGTCAAGGTGCAGCAGACGAGATGCATGTTTCATGCAACGGATTACAGCGGCGGAAACGCACCTATGATGCCAAACGCCTCAAATGACGCCACGGATTTATTGCCATGTTCGGCGCTCGTCGGACTGAGTGATGACGCCGGCGAGGAGACTGCTGCTTCACCGTAACGGATCTTTATGGGCGCGGATGATCGTTGGCCCTTGGAGGCTAGTGGTTGTATGAGTAGGCCGTCGGTGGTTGCCGAGATGCAGAGTTTGCGGGCGAGACCAGGCATCTTGAGGAGAGAGATGGAGTCGCTTGGGGTGTGAGTATATCGGGTCGGCGGGGGTCTGGATGGGAGATGGATGGGCGGTGACGCCATTGGATAGGATAGTAGGAAACAGTATTGGGTTGATTTGGAAGAATATTTTGATTATAAAACTACCAAAGAAGAGATGGTTTTGTCGTGATCAAATTGATATTTAGAGTCGAGTGTTGCAAGATGAAGAAATAAAAAATGAATATAAAATATAAGATATAAAAATATAAAATATAAAATAAAATAGCATTTAAAAGAATTATAATCAAGCTTTTTCTTGCCAGCTTCAATCAGGAAAGAAGCTGTTCACCCAGGATCCACTTTTAAAAAATCATTGGGATACGTCACTTTGTCACCCGGTTACGGGTTAGGGTTCACCATAGCAGGAGTCTTCCTAAGGGTTGGAGCCAGAAGCAGGGTTACAACCGACGATTACTCATCAAGTATCACAATCTATATCCCAAGTTTCCAATGATTTTGTTCGTTTATTTCAAGTTATATCACAAGTCCCCAAGCCCTTGAAAGTATCATTTGGCCTGTACTTTTTTTGATTTTGCTCTCGCATCTGTCCAAAAAAAACAAAAAAACAAAAAAACAAAAAAACAACACAGTTCAAGCATCCGCAAAAAAAAAAAAAAAAAAAAAAAAAAAAAAGCAGACACTTTAGATAGCCTGTCTCTCGACCTTCTCCTTGATGATGCGGATGCGGTCAGCCAAGTCAGATCCCTCGTTGGAGGTGATGGAGACGGCAATGACAGCACGCGAGACACCGCAAGCACGACCAAGGGCGGTCTTGCTGCCGACGTAAATGTACGGGACGTTCTTGTCTTCACATAGCAGAGGCAGGTGCAGGAGGATGGCCAGAGGCGTAGTGTCGGCAGCCAGGATGATGAGCTCGGAGACGGAGCGGTTGAGGGTCTTGGTAGCCTGTGAGGGAGATTTGTTAGTATACCGTTTGTAGTACCAAGGCAATTGGAGAGCGGCCATATGTGTTCCGGCTTGATATACACCACATGAACTTGTAGTCAGCACACGAGACCATACCTCGTTAGCACCCTTCTTCAGCTGACGGGCGTGCTGGCAAGCCTGAACCAAATCGTAAAGCTCCTGCTCAAGGGCCTCATCGGCACGGGGCCAAACAGCTTGCTGCTCATCCATTGTATCGGCAGGGGGAAAGAGAAAAGCGAATTGAAATTGGAAGAAGAAGAAGGAAAAAAAAAAAAAAAAAAAAAAAAGATTGGGAATATAGAACTCAGGGTTCACTGCGTTGGCTCGCCCTGTCGTAGAAGAATGAACAAGCAAAAGAAAAGAAACGGGTTGAGGGTATATGTTGTTGTAAAAGAAGGAAAAAGAAAAAAAAAAAGGTTCGAGATAGTATGGCGGGGTGGAAATTTTTTTTGCGACAAGGCTGTAGGCAATAGAAAGGCTGAACATTTTCTGCCGCGGCTGTGGATCAAACTAAAATGGTAGGCGGTGAGGGATAGCCGAATGGTTAGGGTCTAATAAGGGTCAAATATAAGTGTATAGTAAAAGCAAGCCATTTTAATCTCCCAAAAGCATGGGAAATTGATATTTATATCAATCGACAGCGTATGTAATCATCATTGAAAAATAATGTCTAATTGAAAAGTCATGTCTCATCGTTCTCTCTCCGTCTCACACACACACTCTCACTCTCTTGGACTGCGCCTCCTCTGGAAGTCATCTCAAAAGCCCCTATACAATCACGTGACCCAGACCTCCTGACATCACCTTTGCCAGCTGTCAACACCTTGTGCCGTACAACCTGGCCAACTTCTCTCTCTCTCTCTCTCTCTCTCTCTCTTTGTCTCTCTCTCTCTCTCCCTCTCTCTCTCTCAGTCTCTGTCTATCTCTCTCTATCTCTCAGAAGCTATTCGCTTCCATTTTCCAGCCTTTGCAAAGCTAAAACCAACTTTCTCGTTCATCAAGTCCATCTTGTCTTCTTCCTTTCCTCTCCTCTCGTTGAAATATATTCCGCCTTTTTTTTTCTCTTTTTTTTTCTCTTTTTTTTTTCTATATTCCAATTTTATTTTATTTGACGAGATTCTATTCGTCGAATTCTCTTTTCTTCTTCTTCTTCTTCTCCCTCTCCCGTTCACACACGTTACAAACTTGTATTCAAAATGCCTACCGAGCTTTGGTGAGTGTTTTCTTCTTGTCTGTTTCAACAGCCCAGCCGCCCTAAGTGACTGTAATCTGGATAAACCCGCCCGCTCATCAACGTCATCGTCGCCGATTGTCGCCAACGTCTTTCCACCTAAACAAAGATCCTATGATGGCACGACATCATCTACAACTGCATCTTTCCATGCGCGATATCCCGCGTTTCAGCCACTGGCAGGAAAGAAAAGAACAAGAAAAAAGACACCTGCTTGACGTTGATAGGGTCTATCCAAACTGCAATATGGTATTTTTCATCAACCAATAGAATCATCATCGCTAACCATGTATCCATACAATGTAGCCCCGTCTATGCGGTATGTTGATATCTTTGCGCGCCCGATTATGCTCCCGTTATCTCTGTACTTCGCTTTCGACCATCTGTCTCAGCCCTGAGCAGGATTTTTCAAAAGTGTCATTGATTGAAGCAGCTCCATCTACCATATTCGACGTGTCGCGACTCTAAATCGGTAATTGTCGCGATCAAACCAAAATTATTAGAATGTGCCATTGTCGTCTCGTCCGCGCATTCTATCCTGATTTATAGGCGCGAATATTTCAAGACTTTGTTTGGGACCACTTAGTGGATTATTTCCGCAATGACATTTGTTTCAAGCCTCGCGCATCAGTTCAGCTTTTTAGTAGCTTCACCTACCCACTGCTTCCCTATCTCGCCATCGACACATGAGCATGCTTCAATCAATGATTGGACCCGACTCCTCCCCTTTTCGCTATTCGCCAACCAATCAGTCCATATATCGTCAATCTCGAGATGCTAACTTATCGCCAACAGCCCTTCTTCGGTGCCATGGGCTGCACCTGCGCCATAGTCTTCACCTGCCTGGGTGCCTCGTACGGTACCGCCAAGTCTGGTGTCGGTGTCGCTGCCATGGGTGTCCTGCGCCCTGACCTGATTGTCAAGAGTATGTTTCCGTCATTCTCTCGAGCCTTCTCCATCAAGAGTTCAAATTTTTTTTTTTTAAAAAAAAAACTAACGTTGCGCCTAGACATTATCCCTGTCGTCATGGCTGGTATCATTGGTATCTACGGTCTGGTCGTTTCGGTTCTTATCTCTGATGGTTTGAAGCAGCAGCTTCCCCTGTACACTGCCTTTGTCCAGTTTGGTGCTGGTCTGTCTGTCGGTCTGGCTGGTCTGGCCGCTGGTTTCGCCATTGGTATTGTCGGTGATGCTGGTGTTCGTGGAAGTGCTCAACAGCCTCGTCTGTTTGTTGGTATGATTTTGATTTTGATTTTCGCTGAAGTTTTGGGTAAGTTTTTTTTTTTTTTTTATCCCCTTTGGGTTTCTTCTGTCCTTTACCAACTAACTGTTTCTTGCTAGGTCTATACGGTCTGATTGTTGCTCTGCTGATGAACTCAAAGGCCACTCTTGGCGCCGAGTGCTAAATGCATACTCCCCTTCCAAATCCATTGCGTCCCGAGTGCCGTGACGACCGACCCGATCAACCCAATTCCGAGTCCGCGCCAGTCACATTGGTTTCCTCTCTGGGGCGCAAGCCTGTTTTGTCGCTTTCCCATGATCCCGACGGACCAAAAACTCTTGGTCCGATATCACCGGAAGCGAATCATATTGGCCTATTTCCCATGACCCTCTTACTTGCTCCCTCTCTTGGCTTTTTCGTCGTTATCATATCATTGTATATCTCATGAACACACTTCCTCTTTCCCC